>WTSP01014628.1:40585-61765 GCA_025331215.1 Actenoides lindsayi | reverse complement strand
TTTTTTTATACACACGTTGCAAAAAAAAAAAAAATTACCCTTTTCTAGACAAAATTAAAAAAAAAAAAAAAAAAAAAAAAAAAAAAAAAAAGAGGAAAAGAGGCAACAAATGGGCTTTGGAACCAGAATGACTTCTACACTCAGTTGTATTTTAGGCATTAGACATACAACTCATGAGGAATCAGGTTGAAGTCTCAAATCAAAAATACTCATCACATACAGGAGAATAATGAAGCTGAGAGCAACGTGGCACACAATAAAAAAAAAAATCTGTTCCCAAAGGCAGTGGACATGATGGGGAATGCATGTCTGGTCATCTGTCCCTGACCACCTCCTCCCTCTTCTCCTGCTGCCTCCCAAAACATTACACTCATGCTGGCCCTAACAGATGTAACAGCCACAATGAACTTCACGTGCACAAACCCTTCCCAAATTTGACCATCTCAAATTTCTCTGGGTATCTGGACAAAAAGACCCAGCTTGCAGGAACACTGAGCCCTCAGCAGCCTTTCAGGTCAGTCAGTAGGGTATGACTGTTAGCCATTGGGCAGGTACAGGTAAAAAACAGAAAAACTAATAAAAAAATAAAAATAAAACTAAAGGAGCTGACACCACCAGTTCAGGAACAAGGGGGACGCAAGTAAGGAAGACCTCTGTCACTCCGTGGGTAGGAGCCCTGGCAAAACCACGGCCTTGGGTGGGTGACAGGGGGCAAGATTTGGAAACTTCTCCATAGACCACATCACTCAAGCAGATATCTGAATAAAGAAAAGCCCTTTGCTTCCTAAACCACAGGGGCAGTTTAGAAAGGAAACATTTAGACCTTCTTAATCATGACAGGCAAAGCAGAATGTTGCTATTCAACTGTGTTAATAACTATATAAAGTTTCAGTAAAGAAAAAAGTTTTCCTTTTTCCTAAATGTAGAGGGATGGGAAACACACATTTCTCCCTGACAACACTTTCAATACAGTTGAGCCACACAGACCATACTTCCTCCAAATATTGATTCCAAGGCAGGCAGTGCGCATGGAAAACATCAGCTGAAACAAGCTGCTTTTAGTAAAGGTATAAGCAAGCAAAATCATATTGTTATAAAGTGGTATTCACTGCAGGGAATGCTCAGAGTGCTCCCCATGACTCTTTTAAATACCCCTGAATGCTGAACAGAGGTACATTTATGTGATTCTCAGTTCTCCTGCACAGATCTCTCTTTCAGTCAAATGAAGGCTTATACAGTCAGCTCTTGTAGCAAGTTAGCTTTCTTTTTTATTATTTTTTTTTTCAGTTGTTTCTTATGTGAAGTTGTACACAATTGCATGATGTCTGAATAACCCCAGAGCTACTCCTCAATAGGTTACGCGAGCCAAAATTTGCCTGATGTTATCTTACTGCATGAGCATGGGAAAGCTTTGTGGTACAGGCTGCTCTCTCCTGTTCTGCCTATGCCCTCTCTAGTTTTTCATCATTTCTTACTAAGAAAATCTATCTCTCTCCTGGAGTTTCCTTATGGTTAAATGAAACAGAGAAGTGAAAGCTTTCTGCAGTAAGACTTTTGCAGCAATGGCAAGAGAACCTACAGTTGCTTTCTGCACATAAAGCTTTTCTGACCAAAACAGGATGATTTGGTTCAGCAAAGACTGAATAAGGATTACACAGGGTTGTGCTTCTACCATAGTGAAGCCAGTGCAGATGAGAAGAAACAGCACTGGTCTGGTATTTTTTGTCAGGTAAATCCTGACCGAGCACTCCACAGTCTGGGTTTCCAAAGCTACCCAAGGAACTGCAACATCCAAATTGAGCCGTGTACACTTTTTAAGCAACCTCTGTGTTTCCAGAGGCACAGGCACAGACAGAATGCCATGAATGACCCTGAGTTTCCCATGGATGCCGAGTCTCCTACACACTCAGCTGAAGTCACACACATTACAAGGTGCAGGACAGGACCACAGTGACTTATTTTCGTTATTTCATTTGAGAGGAACTACTTCTACGCTATTCCATTTTGGTTCATTATACCACATCCCTCATTGAGGTCTCTGAGCATTTTCCAATGAGACATAAACAAATCACTAACGAGTATGTCATGTGGCTGCCTCTCCCATTTCATTTCCCAAAGGCCGTGTTTTCTCTGTTCATCCTGTAGTTCAGTGTGGCTTACTACACACATTACATGGAAGGCTTCATGATACTTATCTATTTATACGTAACAATTTATCCCACAATGAGCCTACAGAAGTCTCATCAGCCATCTGGTATTTTTATTTCTCCAGGCTGAGAAAGCAATCATGGCTAATCCTCCTGCGAACTATGGAAGTCAGGTTTTATTTCTCACTTTTCTGTACCAATAACTCTTTACAGTCTGAAGTAGGCCAAAGACCCTAAAAATCTGTGTAGTCCTCAACTCTTATAGGACCCTAATGCTAAGCGGCTGCCAGAGCAAACGTGGTTCCAGTCCAGAAGAACAAAATTCTCAGAGTTTCTGGTGAAAGATCAGATATGCTGTAGGAGAATCAGTTTTTGCTGAACCCTACAACTGATACATGTGTGTACTGAATTTCCACAGACCCAGTGGGAAATCTCAGTTATGTTTTAGCACGTGGAAATTGAACTGGCCATGTTTTTTAGGATGCATTTGTCTGGGATAGCTGATGATGTTTCACACGGAACTCCTCAGTTAAGGTGCCACCTTAGGCAATCCTGGCTCCCTGGCACCATCCCCAGGGATCTGCCAGCCCAAGTCCTTGTGGGACCAGCACAGCAATGAGGGAACTGAAACACCTAGAATATAGCTACTGTTTCGCTAAGTTATTTTTCAAGCAGATCAGTTACCCTGGCTCAGCCCAGAGCAGCAAACATCTGGCGAGGGCAGCTATTGAAGTCAGCACAAGCAGTTACGCTGCTAAATGTCTGATCAACTAATTGATGCTGAAAGGTTAATGATCAAAGTCTTTACTTCCTAATTATGTTTTGCTTGTTTGAAAGATAATGAATGCAAATCCTGAGAGCTGCTTCAAGGCTAAAAAGAACCCAGTCTTCTTTGCAAAATACATTAAGATAAACACTAATTCAAGTAACCTACAGATACATATAATAAAGAAAACTGAGCCTTTACCAGGAAATGTATATACAGTAAAGATACACATGAAATAAAAAAAACCCTGAGAGTCCTATTGCAGAACTCTGTCACAGTAACAGAAAGTGGTGATTTGGGGCATGCTGTATTTAGCATTTCTGGTTTGGTTTTCCCTCTTCTTCAAACATCACCATCCACATGGTCACTCACCCAGCCTGGCAGGACCTTGCTCCCTTTGTTGAATTGACTGCACCATCTCTACAAGGTTTTCAGCCTCCTGAGGCATGTTCCATGAAATTTCTAGATTATTTTCCCTGGCATACTGGAGAACTGACACATGCATTGAAGTATTGCCTGAAGCAGAAAGCAGAAAATAAACATGTTAAGCAGTGCATACGAACGTCTTACAATAAATCTAAAGGATACATTATAGCTGTGGTTTACATCAAGCACAACTAGACAGCTATTTTCCATGAGAGTGTGAAAGCTGCATTTTCAATCAAAAGATGAAAACTGATTTTTTCCCAGGTGAAAAATATGCAAGTACTGTTGGAAGCAGCTGCTTTTCTGTCAGGAACCAGTATGCAGTATCAATTTGACTATGATTAGAGAATTTCACTTTATAGATCTCCAAGTATTGGTGTGGTCTACTCACCACACTTCATATTTTTTCCACAGTCATCTCAAAGATTTTAAAATCAAGGCCATAGTGAGGAGTCATTTCACAGCAACGTTATTATTGTCCTGTTGTTAATGATGTACTACTTGCTATGATAGGCTTCAAAGATAAGGAAAATAACTAGGCTAAAACAAATTGTCTGCTACTTTACTGTTTAGTTTGCATTTATTTTACTTAGCTTGCTTCTCTATATTGTGCATGTGCACAAATTTGAGAAACAGTGTCTTCCATGTACAATCTATATAAAAAAAAGAATAAATAAAATCTAAGTTCTTCTAGACATACAGAAAAGCTATATTTTTCCTCTATGAGCTGTCTAATTAGTACAAGTGCTGGTAATCACCTCTTTTGGAAGCACAGGTATAATACAAACATGTCAACACCCAGTGGGAAAAACTAGCAAACAACAGCAATTGCTCCGTGGAAATGGTTTAATGTTGACTAGGAAAAGTACAATTCTAATCATAAAAAAAAAATCAAATAAAAATCCAGGTTTCTTAAAACCAATGCTACTGGAAAAACACAGTCCCTGCCATGCAGACAGGGTTGGTGCAAGGGCACATGATGTCCTAACTTACTGTATGTGCCACACAGTCCCTGGATGTATGTGTCAGATATATGGCATTCTAGCAGGGTGGCTGCACTGATAATACCTGTGCTCAGTGATCTAACCAGAGGTGTGCCTCCACTCAGTACATATTCTGACACCTCTGAACTGGATGTCAAATCTTTCTTCATCTGAACCAGAACAGCTTGGTTTGGGAGGAAAGTAAACTGCATCTGAACCAAAAGCCTTACTGGACCAATTTCCCCGACAGAAACTATATTTCTTTTTTTGAGGGATTGGAATGAGTCATTTAAAAATAAAAACTAGAAAAACCTATACTGAGAAGCTGTTTTGTCCTGCATAAGCAAAAGAATGCAAAAGGTATTTGTATTGTGTTTGAGTTAAAAGACAGATACATACTGATCTCAGCACTTTCAATAAATGCCCGTACAAAGTTTTTCATTTCCTCAAACTCTGATGCTCCAACATTTGAACTTCCATCCAGAAGAAACATGACATCCATTGGTTTGCTGCACAACTCTGAGAAGGTGGCAAAAAAAAAAAAAGGTGTGGGGATTTTTGGTTTTTTTTTGTTTTTTTGTTTTGGTTTGTTTTTTTTTTTTTTTTTTACACATGATAAGCAGAAGTAGCATCTGCTAATCCATTAGCAGAAACAGGAAGGGCAGAGACACCTGCATTTTGGGAAAACAAAGCAGGATAATGACCAGTTGAAATAAGTGATGCACCTTTAATGAAAACCTTGAGATTTATATTCAGGGGGATACATGGGTATTTCAATTCCTGCTTTTCTAATAATGTTATTTTACTCTCGGGGGATTAAAACAGAAAAAACAGTAAACAAAGAAACCAAACCAAGGATCACACCACAAAATATCCACACCCCCCAAGCCTATTCAGGAAAAAGGAAGCATAATTCTCAATTGTTTGAGGCAGGAAGATAAGAATAACTTTTTTTTTCCTCTGTCACCCTCCAACGTACATGAAAGCTTTGCTGACAAATAGAGCCAAGGACTTCTGAGCCTAAAGAAGGCTGGCTGCAGGTCTGTGCTTAGTACTTCTGAACTGAGGCAGCATCCTCAGCCTACAGTGAAGATAAATGCTCCTTCCTTGGCATTTCGACAATGTACCAAATGAGATATGGAAATCCTTCAGATTTCAGTCATGTGAGGGGGAAATGGAGGCGACAGAACAGAGGGAAGAATAAAAATACATCCAACTTTACCTGGAATTTCTGTCCAGAGTTTATGAGAGCAGCAAGACTGCAGCACTAATTCAGGTGCTTCTTCAATAAGTGTGCTATAACTATGCAGGATAATTGGGTTATTAGGCTGACTGATCTTCCTGAGCTCTTGAATATTTGCACTGGGGGTTATGCCTATGGGAATAACATTTATGCTCTTGGGAGGTCGTGTGATAACGTCAGTGGAAGGACTGGATGACACCATGTATACCAGGTGAGGAACGTCTTGCCTGCCCCCGTTCACCGGTGTAAATGTGTGTTTGGAAATATAATCCAGGGCATTCCCAGTGTTGGTAGCCTTCCCTCCTTGGTAGGGTATGCTCCTCACCTTCTCAATAATACTTTCCTTTGACTGCATTTCCCTGAAGGAATACTCCAGAGTGACAGTTTCTGAATACTGCATGACTGTAACATGAATATCTTCTTGTCCCACATTCATTCCTGTGATCACTCTCTCGAGGAACTCCTTGACAATACTGAAATTTTCCTCCCCTACGCTGTCAGATCCTTCCACAATAAAAGCAATGTCCAGCCTTTTGCGAGCGGGCTTTTCTGAAGAGGGTGGTGGTGCTGTGAGTCCCCAGGGGGGAAATAAGACACTGGATATTGTTGGAGTGGATGTAGTTTGTATCAGAGAACTTTCTTCGGGTCCAAGATCACATAGATGGTCAATGAGGAGATCCCTATTGTCCATTAGCTCTAACACGTTGTTCATTAGGAAGGCTTTATTATCTTGTGACTGCTTTTCAATGTACCTGATTTGCTCCACGTTAACATAGGGCCCAATGCCCACGGGCATTACTGCGATTTTTTTATTCTTCAAAGCTGTGAGGATGTTGCGGAGCTTTCCCGGAGATTTGCTCGCTATAAATAGCACTGCAATTCTGGCAGCATTGGTCCTTTCCGCTTTCCCAAACACATGAAACACAGTGTATTTAAGGACTTCAGTGGCAGATGCCACTTCATCACCGGTATATTTTATGCTTTGGACAATTTTTCTCATCTGGGACTGTGTTTTGATATCTTTAAGGCCAAGATAGATTGTGGGGCCGGCCCTATAGACTAGAATTGACACTCGGATTTTCTTTTGGGAGATATGGAGTTTCTTCATCATGCCAGTTATGAAAGTCTTCAGCTGTTCAAAGTCCTCCTCTGACAGTTTATTGGAGCCGTCCATTAGGAAGGCCAAGTCCATCATCTTGCTGCATGAATATTCACTGGGTGGTAGTTCAATGTCCTCCTCTGGAGCAGGTGTTGTCAGCATTAGGTTGTCCTCCACTGGTTCACAGGCTGCACAGCTTAAGTTCTTCCCCTCACACAGACTACAAAAATCACCAAATTTATGTGTAAAAAAAAATAATCAACGCTTATGACAACATCTCACCCACATATAACAAAAGAATGTCCATACAGAAAGGGTTAATATCTCAGAAGAAACAACAAAACCAAAATATGATGTAAATGATTTTTCTTTTCTCACCCCATTTCCACATGAGGTATTGTACCACTAAGCCCTATAGGTTTATGCATATTTAGATCCAGGATACATACGACAAACTATGTCGCCTTTGTCAGAGGAAGCTCTCCTTATGACAGCCTTTGGCAGAATGTATAAAATCTGTGTCTGGAAACTGTCTAGAAAGCCACTGAGCTTCAGCAGTACAGATACCTACAAGGCACTGGTGGACTGAACTAGCAGATCTGGTTTCCTTCACAAGGAGGCAAAACATGAGGCAAACTGGAGGCAGCTAACACAAAATAAAACAGTACTAGAGTAGGAAAGACGCTTTTAGTTCTGGTATGATTTAGCAGACTCCGGAGGGAGGCTGTGTTTACCTAGATTTTAACCATAGCAAAAATAGTCCTCTAAACAAGACCAAGTTCCTTTTGTTTTTCCTGACTTCATTTTGTTTGGAATACAGCTTTGGCATATGTTCATCCTCTGTTTGGTTTACGTCTCTCTTATCTTCCTCCTATTTATCACGTTCTCTTTTTCAGTCCTTTTTCTCATAGTAAATGATGCATTTCACCTACAGCTGTTATCTCTTGTTAGTCCTAAGTCTTCCCTCACCATTTCTACTTGCCTCCATTAGGACATTTTACTCTTGGCCTCTCCATCTCAGCTCCCCTTTCTGTTTTTCCCCCATCTCTGTCTTCTCCACTCTTCACCCTTCTGCACAGCTGTGAGATTTTCCACCTCTGTCACCCTTCACCTTCTTGGGACTTATTTATAATTCATCTCTTTCTATCTTTCGCAAGGCTAAACACTTCCACCCTTCTAATCCTGGTTGCATGGTTCTCTTTACTTGACATATCAGAGCAAAGAACACGACTGTACTCATGCTCAGGGTGGTACAGACTCACCAAATACATTTTCCTTCTCTTACAGGACAGTCCAAGAAACAAAATAGGAAAAGTTTATGAAAAGAGCAAGCACTGAAAACTGCTTGGTTTCACTGCCAGAGAAACCCCAAGATGTACAAACTAAGCGAGTCAGCACTGGCAGAAGGTACCATTCCCGGGGAAAATATTTCACTGTACGTGTGGCACCTCAGTTTAAGTGCTATGTCCTTTCCAAGCTGCTTTCAGTGTCCTCCTAATCGAAGAATGCACAGCTACTTCTGGCATTAATGTACAGCAACAGAAGATTTATTATTTTAATCCTAATATGAATGAGCCTCTTCTAGTTTCCAATTTCCTTTGGATATTTGCTATAAAATTAATTTTTGTGCAATATTTCCTATTGTTTGTACAGATGGCGTAGGCATCTAAATTAGGTGACAGCTATGCAAAAGGATGTTTCCCTAGTGAGGTAAGTTTTCCTAAGGTTCTTTTGTGAGCAGCGGCCAGTGTATCAACATTTAAGATAAATTATTATTAAGGACTACAAAAATTAGGGAACAGAGACTAATTTATGAAGACTCTTCTTTGACCTTCTGATGGAATTTGAGGCTCTTCATGTACCCTGTTAGAAAAATTAAAAAATTAAAAAACCTAGAATAATTGACTGGATTAGCCTGATGCCCTGGGTTTATAGCACAGATGTCTGCTAGCCCCAGCGAGAGGCCAGGAATACAGAATTCATACCCATTCAGAGCTTCTGTGAGGTTCAGAGCATTTGGAGCGAAGGTGTTAGTCTGGGCTAATAGCTGCTGCTGTTTTACAACTCAGTTTCTATTAAATATGGTCAAATTACAAGATGGAAAGCTCTCTTATATTCAGTTATAAGTGACTAGTAAAAGTAGCCATCAAGGGTCTACACATCTGGACAAACTTTCCAATACTACAGGCCATGGTGCAGTGTATGCCACTGGGCAGTGTACAGAATGAAACCCAGCGTCTGCTGCACTGAACTGAAAGCCCTCATCCTGCTTGGTGCACAGCACTGTGCACCCTGCCACTCATTCCAGCAGGTCTGGAAACGCATGCATGCAGGATCAGGCCATGGGATATCAGCTTAAAATCTTGGGGAAATTGGTTTTCCAACAATAACACAATTTCAACTGCTAATAATCTCAGCAGGTTCTAGACTAAGTGCATATTCTGATCTTGCACAAAATGTAGGAATTGTTTTAGTGATGGCAGAAGGAATGGATCTGATGACTTTATAGATGTTGAATCATACCTCACACAAAAAGAAGGGGAACACCTGAAGCCAGTAGGGCCACCTACACATAGGATAAGGCCTTTTTTGAAAAGAATTTATGAATTTCACTTGCTTAAATTCAGCTGACATCCCGTAATCCCTACTGCCACTGAAAAACCTCTGCTTTAGATTGTATCTGAAGGGATACTGATGCAAAAGTTTGTTTCCAAGCTTGATCTTCAGTGGTATATTTAAAGTTACATTCAAAAACTTATGCATGCAGTTGTGCTTCATCTCCCTCCCTTCATCCTACCCAGCAGGCATGCTATTCCACTGTATAAACCCGTCATACCAGGATTGACAGTGCTGTGGATCATCTCTGTTCAGAACTATTGTCTTTCCATGTGGGATCTTGGTATCTCCAACTGCACACACAGGACAGTCTTCTGGACTGACACAATCCAGTGACAGTTCATCAAGTATTTTCCCTGTTTCAAAACAGCACAGTAGTATAAAGATGCCAATTTTCATGAATTGCAAAGCTAATCATTTCATTGCATTTACCCTGCTACAAAAAAACAGCCAAGCAAAGATAACAAGGCTCCTGAGTTGGGCTCAAATGTTCTGAATACTGTGCCTGTGCTACAGCCACTGCCAGCTTGACATAGAGAAGTATTTTCTTCCTTCATAACCACTTTTATTTAGATATTGGAAGTACTCAACCCAGGGTATAACCCTCAACAGCCAATACGATATATATTTAGAACAAAGCATTGAAAATTACAGGAGAAAATGGCATTTTTCTTTATATATGTCTATTATTTATTTTCCCCAGTATCTCCTACCTCCTTTTAAACAGAGATACTAGGGCCCAGAATAGCTATTTTGGATCTTCAAGTATCTTCGTTCTTTGCCTTATGCCTTCTTGCTCTGCTTTTAAGAGCTATTCATTCACCTGACTTTTCATTCTCCTTTTGGATCTGGTTTGGGTTTCACTCTTTCCCTACCTGTCTGTCTTTTCTCTTCCCACCCTGTATATCCCACTGTTTTTCCCTTCCCCTTTCCATGAGACAGTTGTTAGGAACAGTTAAGGTGAAAGCTCAGGCTCGAAGGAGGATGCCTGCTGGGCACTCTCAGGAGCTTCAGAGCCTGGTGGGAGTAAGCTGGTCAAGGCCACTTTTTTCCCTCACTGCAGAAGCTGCTGTGAAGGAGAGCATTTGGTGAGCGTCGGGCACAAAAACATACCCTCCTTTGCCCATGTAGTCAACAACCTCTGTTGCTACACGGTCCCTAACCCTCCTGTCTTGCTTTCTTATCACCCCATTCCCATCCTCTCTGATTTTTGCTGGCAGTGTTTCATTCTCCTCTTCTAGGCACCAGTTCTTGCCCTTCACACACTGTGCTCTTCTCACAAACTCAAATCAGGATGTCTAATCACCTTTCTCCTCAGGCAGTAAGAAGTCATCATGAAAACACTTCAATAAGCCTGTTAAGTAATTAATCTGTCGTTTGCAATACCCAGCCTTACCAACCTGCAAATATTTCTGAACTATAAAAATCTCTTCTCGTGCGATACGAAAACTCAGAGGAGCGGAAAAAAAGACTCTACAGCAACAGCTCCAAGAACCAGGAGCGTAGCAGAAAAAGGTAAGCAACTGCTTAAAGCAGAAGATGGACTTACCTGCAGGACAGTGTACATGGCATCCTTCCACACACCGCAGAGGGCACTCCAAAGGCTGGGGGTGCTGGCACGTTACAGGACAAGCAGGTCCACAGCTATTGTATCGCCACTCACACTGATAATCTAATTCCTGTTTATTCAGGTCCTGGCAGCTTTGTGCTACGAAGTGAAAGAACCAGAGGTAACAAAAAAAATCAAACCAGAGTGTGTTCAACATGCCTCTCATCACTATGTCACTAGACTTGTTACAAAGTGGAGCACATATACACAGAAAAAGAACGTTTTCCGTCTTTAAATAAAAATCCAAGGCAGGCCACTTCTTCACACTTACATCTGTTTTCACATCATGAAATACCTGCTCTAGACGAGAGATACTTGGTTTTGGTAAAAACCACTGCAAAACCCAAACTTTAAGCTTTCATATTTATATATATATAACAGAAATTATTTCTTTCTCTAGATTTGTTTGTGCCACAGACTATTATATCCCCTTGATTGAGGGAATGTTTTTTCCAGGTATGGCTCTGAACAAAAATAGAAAAGGGAGTGGAAATGTCGCTGCGAGCTGCTAGCCCAGTGCCATCAAATTGAACTTCTCTGGCCATCAGTGGGAGCAGAGCTGGATGAGAACAGTGTTTATGAGCCAACAGCTTATTGATTAAAAGTTTGAACCTTTTCACTCAATTCTTCCTCATCTACCCTGTACTTACGGCACAGAGCTGGTGATCTCCAGTGAACAGCAACACCTTTTTGTGCACAGACATGTGCATAGGCTGCTATAGCATCACAGAAGCAAGCACAGTCCCCAATGGATTCACAGGCACACGTGTCATACATGCAGATATCTATGTAGGGCTCAGGATTCACCTACAAAAGAGAAATACGGGCTGCAGTTCACCCAATGATTCCTTTCTTTTCCCTCTTGCAGGCATATATAACCTTCACGTGGCTTTAGCTTTCCATTTGCCAAGTGTTGAGGTGCAGATCTTTCTGCTGACATCAGCAAGGACTCAAATCGGGCCACGTTCCCGACGTTTCTATAAACACTGCAATTTACTGTCCCTGTAGAGTAGCTGTATATGTTTTGGGGCCCTGTCCCCACAGCCTCCCGTGCAGCAGCTTGGGCAGCATGCTCTCTCAATGCCATCACATCAGCCCAGCTTTCCCTCCCATTAAATCTCAACCCTTGTGCTTGACTTCATGTGCCAGTCTCTGGGCTTCAGAATAAAAATCTCTCTCAAGTCAAAGTTATTCTGTAGCTTACTAGTAGGTGGTATCCTGCATTTTCCCGTGAAGCATCAGCTACAGGAAAGGGTCAGAGATAAGAATGCCAATTAGTCAGCCTCCTCCAAGTCCTGTGTGGGGTCAGTCCAACCATACTTTTCCCCTCAGCTGTAATCAGTGTCAGCACAGATTGTGCAGAACTGAAGAATGTGAAACACATCACACAATACTCACAAGTTTTTTGCATTCTTCAAAGAGATCCCCAGACAAAATGCTGCATGAGGCTTCTACCATCACCTGCTTCACTATGTTTCCATTACACAATGGAGACACCACGGTCTGTTCCCAGTTCGGCTTAATATTGTAAGAGACAAGCACACATTGCATTAGCCTTGACTCCAGGACCTCAGGACTCTTCAAACTGAAGAAAGAGACTCACTAGCACTAGACATTTATCACGATAAAGGAAAGCGTTTCTTTGAGTAAAATTTCAACACGTTGTATGACAGGCACAGATCCTGCCATGGCAGAACACAGAGTGAAGCAGGTCACCTTCTACATTTTCTCCAGCTCTTACTTGTACATTGCTGTTTTAACATGGACATTTTGATGACAGCAAGTTGTTCATAAACAGTATACACAGAATAAGATTTGAGATATAGAAGTTTGAATAAGCAACTAAAAAAATTTTTATCTGAATTCTCCTTGTCTAAAAGTTACAGCTGGTTTTTGCAGATTAAGCTCTAAAATGAGATTTCCAGTTCTACCTGGATTTCAAACATCTGGTCTGGCAAACTCTATGAACAGCCTCTACCGTAGAGATTGGCTATTTTAACATTCATCTGAAGCCAGGAAGTGCAGAGGCCTTAAGTAATTTAATTGATCTTTTATCAAATTTCAAGAAACAATATTGGCAAATATACGGGGAAAGGAGTTGCTTATTTCTATCCTTTCAAACCTCGTTGCCTGCTCGAGTGATACTGTAACCCATGTTAATTAGTTTTCACAGTTCATTTGCAATCACCTTTTCAACATCAGCACAGTATGGATTAACTTTCCAAGAATTCCCAAAGTCAACTGGATCTACTTCAAGATGTTCATTGCTGCTGGTCAAATCATTGTTTTGGATTCCATCAAAATTTCCACACAGACCACACACTTGATCCTTGCAGAGAAAGAAAGAGAAAATACAGAAATCTTACATCTGTAGACTGGCTCAGGGTTTTTTTAAGAAGCCTTTTTAGCCCAGTGCTGTAATGGTGTGAGGCTTAAAAATACGAATTATACTGTCCTTGCTAAGTTCACCAAAACAGACATAGTCTCTCGTGGAGAATATTATGCTCCTATTCCCAGTCTACTTAGCTGAATGTAGGACCATCCTGTCTCCACGGACTGCAGAAAGCAAGACAACTCTAAGCAATGGTGCCTACTGGCTTTATTTAGAGTATGGCCCGACAGTCCCCTTCTACTGCTGGAGACTGTCCTATTCCCACCACCAGTAAATCTGGCTCCTTATACTGCTCTTCTTGAATATGGAAGAAATCACTCGAGGCATAGTTAGTCTGAGGCACCACAGCATTCATCCTTTCTGTCACAGCTCATCTCCAATGACCTAGAATTTACCCCTTACAGCTGAACTGCTGGGAAAGTAAGCAACTCTTATGGTATTACCAAAAAAAAAAAAAAAAAAATTTAAAATCTCCCTTCATTTTCAAACAAGTGCCTAATGCTCCATGGAAATCTATCAGCACGTCTGCATTAAAAAAAATATTCCCCAGAGACAGGGTAAGTGCATTCTTTAGTGAGAATAAGTAGCAAAGCAAAAAATACTTACTTTGAAATTGCCTTTTAAGATAACTGACACTCCCATGGCCAGATCCCAGGTCACACTGATGCTTTTGCCCAGAAAAATGATGTAATAACGGCCGGATCTCATGATTTCTAAATCACTGTCATCTTTAGGAGGCACCTTCATATTCACCTGAAGAAGAAAAACGTATTGCGTTACCGATCCTGTCTTTAATTACAATTTCATGTAAGTCACTTTTCCAGCGACACATGCTCATAGGTTATCACCTATTTTCAGACATGCTGTTCTCCAGAGAACAGACAGTTCCTATACGCTGTACAGATGCTCCAGACCACATGCAAAACTCTAAGCAAGGTATGAGCAAGGGACTGACTACAGGCTCGTCTCTACACTGAAAAGTTGCTGTGGGTAAATTATTGCCTTAAAAACAGCACTTCTGAACAGCAAATTGGGACACAAATACAGTATTTCAATCTCAGCACTTTGCTATAATTCCACATGTGCCAACGTCCCTTGTGCTCCCGGGGGATAACACCCACCCACCACAAATGCTGACACGCAAAGCTAAGACTGCTGAACAGATGGAGAGCTGATGAAGACCACAAGGTATACCCAATTAATGATCAGTTTGGTATTTGGTCAATGGTTCACAGAATAATTACATTTTATTTTTATTTCAGCTTTTTAGGAAACTAACAATTCTGCACTCCTGAGGCAGGGAGCAACAAAGAGGCTGACGAGCTTTGAGTGTACCACGAACCGGAGAATCACATGCATCAGTGGCCTCTGAAGGACCAGAGTCTGATTCTGAAATCAGGAAGGACTTTCTTCCCAACCAGATACACCAACAGGAAAAATCCTGAGAGATTCTTTTCAGTGTCTTTTCATTTTTCCATCACTTTGACTTCCCCTGTGTGCCTCCTTCTCTTTCCAGCTGGCTGCTAATTCACCGCCTCCAGCTACTAAGAACTTAAGAGACTAATTTAAAATGCTTTCTTTCACACCATAATCCTCTTTCAATGGGAACACTAATAGGATTATTAACCACATTTGGAGAGAAAGGTCTGGCATGGCTGTTACTTTAAGCACCATTACTGCATTAATAGAAAGCTGCTTAATCGTGGAAGAGACAGATGAAAACTTTTAATCAGTACAAATAGTGATTAAGGGACAAAGAGGAGCCCACAAACGAGTCACCCACTCACTGGTTTGAGGGTGAAATACTTCCTTATCCCACTACTCTGTTTTGCTCAATTCAGTAAAAGCTCAGCTCTGTAATTCAATTCTCTTCATCTCTGGGTTATTATCAGAAACCTTTCTCCCCAGAGAAGACACCTCACATCCTCCAAGGACCTCCTAAAGTGAACCTTCAATGTCCTCAGGGAAGAATATGTTAAAAGATACTTCAGGAACTGGAAGCTTTTACATCTTCACCTATGCCCAATGTATTACTGTGCCATCGAGTCATACTTGGCCACTTAACTTTTAAATATGGTAGTCTCTGTTTTTTGCCTGAGTTTGGAAAGACAGAGGAGGACAAAACTGAGCTGGGAGGTTGACCTAAACTTCAGAATTTCTATGTTTATGGGGGCTTTCTGCCCAGCCATGACATCATAGGCTTTTTACTTTGCAAACTGGCAGATTCGTTTGCTTCAGAAAAGCAAAAATGGTTGGACAATTTTTTTTTTTTAATTTTTTTTTTTAATGTGAGCAGATGCATCAACTAGCCCCCATTCGCTAAAAAATAGAAGTTGCTCTCAAAACAATATAATCTTAAAACAATGCTGCTTGGAAATGTTTTAATGGAAAAAAAAAAACAACAGAAAACAAACCAACCAAAAAACACAAGCCAAAACCAAACCAAACAAACCACCAAACACTTGCTTCTCCTTTCTTGCTTCTAAGGATTCTTGTGGGAAAAAAAAAAGCAAAGACTGTAGGAAGTCATCACTGGGTGAGAATTTGCCTAAAAGTCTTCCAGTCAGTTATTTTTCCTTAGTCTCTCCTTTGCTTGCTGTTATTTCTAAGAAAACTTGCACTAGATATTATTAAACCAAGCCTTCAGCTCTAGTAAGACAGCCAACAATTCAGTCTTGTGACGCAGACCTAGCTCTTGCAAGGACACACTCTCTCCTGAACCAAACATCCTTTGTTGCAGGAGTTGCCTAATCAGCTCCGGTCTCTTCTGGCGCTTCTTTAGGTGTCCAAACAGAATTACAGCTCTTCTGAAAATTTCTCACCTAAAGAAGCTTTCACATAAAGCCTGGTTCTATGGAATGATCCCTGCACTACTCTTCACCCTTCCCCAGGGAGGGGATTCTTTAGCAGTAGAAATAAAGAATTGGCTGGGCAACTAATATGTCCTATATTCACTCCTCCAGCAATCCTAAGCCTACACGGATCACGCACTCTCAAGGTGCACTGCACAAACACTGTTACTAACAGTCATGTTTTACGTGTTCGGTGGCACGCAGCAATTTGCAGGCTATGCAAAACCTGGTGCAGCTTTGTCTGTGAACCCAAAACAAGGCAAATGTAGAAGGTGTCACATTTCACTGGGAACATTTTTGCAAATCTCTGGTCCAGATGCCAATTGAGAGCACAGCACTTCTGAAAAATGAGCAATGCAAAGACTCTGACCCACCATAGTTCTCTCATGTTTCAACACACAGATTGTCCTGTTTACACTGCTGAAGGCAAAGAGCTGAACTTTGCCCTTTGGAAAGCTTGTGGAGGGACATGGGAGGTGGAAGTAGTTCTTGGTCAATTCTTCAGTGCTTGTTGGTAGGAAAGGGGGAAAAAAGAAGAATCCAGTCATATAGGTTCTTCCATCTGACAATTTAACAGGGGAAAGCATAGTGGTATTTCTTTCTGCAGTGTCAAATTGTTTGAGCCACGACTCCTTTTTCTGCTGTGTACTCAGTCCTGCAGATGGCTGAATTAGGTTAGAAGCTTTACTAGTCATGGGACAGTCACTTCTTAGCTCTTCCTTACACTTCATCTTGAAATAGACTTAGACCTCCCATGTTTAGAAAGGACATTCCTCATATGAGCTTGTAGTGAACAGCAGTCTTACCAGAGATAAATGTACTGGCATCAACCAGAAATGCCAAAATAGTATTATACTCCTGGAGGCAAAATGGATAATTATAATCCTGCTAATCTGTTCATTTCATGATCTAATTTTCAAGAACCACAGAGCAAGAGGTCATTCATGCCTCACCTTACTAAACAACCTGAAATTCTTTTCCCTAAAAAAAAGGGAAGGAAAGAAAGAACAGCAGCATACGTACGTTTCCATTAAACAACTCTATTTCCATGCTTTCATACAGAATGATAACCCTTTTGGTGCACTTTTCTCCAGTGAAGCCACAGCCTTCGTTTGAAATGAGTATCCGGAACGTTCCAGAGTCATCCTTGCAGAAATCCTATCAGATGAAAAGAAATGAATATGTCATTAATGTGGAATATTTGAAAAACACATACTGATCTATGCAGAAAAAAGGAAGCCTCAAAAAATACCCTGTCTAATCTGTGACCTGTAGGTTGTACACTGGCATGCTGTTCCCATATTAATTAAATTTGCAATTAGTATTGATATTTATGTGGTCCACCCCTTAGAAAATGAGGTACACCTGTGCATATTTTGCAGGGTATTCTTCAGCAGGGAGAATCCATGATACAACAGTACCTGGGGTATTTTAAAGATGTGCAATAGGTACAGTATACATCTTAATACACAGATATTAATTGATTTAACAGTGAAAACAAGACTCTGCAGCTTAAATGATAAAATAAAATAAAATATAAACCTAAAAGGTTAGGTTAGAAAGAAGAAAATGGATACTGTGCACCAAACAGGTTGGCGCATGGAGCAGGAATGTGACTCAGCTGAAGTGAACAAGCATTTCAGGAAGGTTCACTGAGCATTCCTCGCCTGTCTCAGCCAGTAAGCCAGCACTATAGGATAAAGAGCCTAGTGGAGAAGGAGGAAAGACAGATGTATAGGTATCTACTATTCCTTCTTAGAGATGAGAATCAGACAGCTCCTCTCTGTATCATGCTTCTACCATATGATTTATGACTTTCAGCCAGACACATGACAACCAAACTCATTTCTATAAAGTGCAATGCAATCTTCACAGTTCTCAAGGCATCTCTGAAGTCTTTAGTAAGTTCTGCTCTCCTTGACCATACATCTGACATAGTAATTAAGAATACTTTGCTGTGATTTATCCAAATATAGGACTTCTTTCCTGGCATAAACCACCAGATACAGTATCAGACAGCTCTGGTATTTGACATGTTCTTACCTGAACTAAGACATATTGACAGTTGCCTGGAAACTTGTATTTCAACCCATCAAATGTCAAATAATGAGCAGTACCAATAACAGTGCAGGTGCCATCACACACATTTTTGGTGCATTCCCACTTCCGCCCCTGGCACACACTGTAACAGAGAAAATGAGTCAGTGACAGTATTTCCAATGCTTAGAAGAAGCAAGAGAATGCAAGATGTTTCAGGCAAAGTGAAAAAGCAAAAGTTTCTGCCTCCAGGAACTCACGATCTGAAGACTCACCAAAAAGACACACAAGTGGTGATAAGCTATTATTTTGCCTTTTTCCTGGGCCTGGGTCAGGGAATAACCATCTGCAGACCAAACAGGAGCATCGCTCCCCTGTGTGTCTTAACCCAGACATCAGCTGCAGCTCTGTGAGGAACCTTTCCAGGTTTCTGTGCTGCTGTCCATCCTCAGGCAGTCCCCAACAGAAACTCTCGGTGCTTGGCCCCAAGAAGGCACTCACAGGGGGCTCTGTGCCAGGGCTGCTGCAATCCTTCTCTAGACAGACTTCTCTAACTATGCCACACTCCTGTGCACCAGGTGACACACTGTCTCGTGAACATCACTTGGTGTATGTCAGCAGTGGGTGAATAAACCCACCTAGTGCATTAACATGTAAAGTGAAGAAGGAACATGTTTCCCTTTTTCTCACAAGCTGCATGTAGTAGTATGCGCTTTTTGAATTGCCCACTACAAAAAGAAGCCTGGACAGAGCCTGCTAGAATATTTTGTAATACTATGACTATCTTATTTTGGGTATGCTGCTCTGCTCTGAATAACCTTTTAGAAAAAGAGATTGATTGATTATCCTCTAGGACCATTAGAGGTTAAATATGAAGCATATCATCAGCAACCCTATTTTTTATTTACAGTACTGTCCATTTTTTCTCTCATTAAAAGCCAAAATAGTAGTAAATTTAATATCCAACTGACGCCAAAGGACTTGTGTTTACTCTAGTGATCAACTTCTGGGACCAAGTAACCAGGACTGCAATTCAGTCTGCCCAGTGGCTTCTGTTCAGATTATGCACTTAAGTATAATACCATTCTTCTAGTGAGGTCTCTGTTAAATCAAACTCATTCTTCGTGACAGCTTATCCAACCTGGCATTTGGAGATACTACCTCATGGTCTCACAAGAACACATACACGGATAAAAATATTTATTTTTCTGTACATAAGTACACACAGACACACAACCTCAGAGGAATGGTCTAGGGTATGATACCATCCCACGAAGTGTCCTGCAACGATCAAACCAGAACGTCTGCCCTGTGAGAGAATTCAAGCTTGGCAACATACAAAGAGGGCTCCAAGCTAAATCTCAGCCTATCATTATTAAAGTTCTCAGAGTCTCCAAGATCATTTGTATCCTTTCATTGCTGTGATACATAATCTAAATCTTACATGGTACCCTCATAAAAAAAGGGTCAGGGAGGTTAATACACTCATGTTAAAATGAAGGAAATCAAGAAATAAAGCTAAGAAGAGACTACCAAGTGTCCACCCTGTCCTACTGCCCTTTTCCAGAGGTATCCCGGAGAACACTGAGCCTTGCTACAGATGCTGCAAATATGAAAGGGGATCTTCCCTTGGCATCCATGGGCTTTTGATCAGTAAAATAAATTGATTTGGTAATTAACAAGAGACTGAGCAAACAGAAGAAAAAACAGGGTCAATGTAGCATAAAAATCTGCTCTTTTGTTTGTTATTCATTTGGGGGTGTTAGAATAGCATCTGACACCATATCTGATAATCTAATCTAATAATAATAATTTAAAGCTCTAATAACCAATATCTTCCTTGAGGTTGGAGAAACATTCAGCTACTAAATGCTGTACGAAAGCAGATGGACACCATAACTGCTCCAGGAATTTTCTAATCAAGCTCTATAAGGACAAGGAAAGAGGAATTCTATCCCTGCTTTACAGATGTAAAAACTCAGGAATAAAAACAAAAAAACCCCAACAAACCCTGAAGTACTTTCCCAAGATCAAATTGCTAACCAAAGGAAAACCGGGTACTGAACTGAGTTTGCTACTAATGCCTTAACTCCAGCAGAAACACTGTTTAATCTTGATAACACTTCGCAGGATAATAAACACTGTGCAACACATTTTCTTCAAAGAATGAAATTTCAGCAAAATGAAACCTGTTGCACCCTCTGCTATTAAATCTCTGCTAACAGGTACAGCAAGACCAAGGTTTTACATGTATGCGCACGGACAGATTACGAAGTACGTGGTGCAGCGAAATTCAGATTAGCAAATTTCTGCTGTGTGCTGCTTCATAAATGCTATTCCAAAATTCTCACTGAGCTCGACAATGAATTCCCAACACATAGCATAACAGAAGTTTTGCCACTGGCTTAGACTTGGAGACATTCCGTTGTTCGTGAATTAGGGTCTCCCACATGTCAAGTCAAATGTAAAGGCCAAATCTGACACCTCTGGCTCATATATTGCGTTTGCAGGTGTTCACAGCTGGCTAAGAACAAGTGAGAATGAGAACTCCTGCAACAGCAGTACAAAAAGCAAAAACAAAAGAAAAAGAAGATCTGACCTCCAAAATGCAGACTCTCAACTCTTACTAATTCTCAAAGCAATTGTAATTTCCTATATCACTTTCTAAATGACATCTGACTTGATATTTGCTGAGAACTATCTCGAAACTTTTCAAAGTCCCATAGTTCAAAAAAGCCCTAGGGACATTTTTGAAGGGACCTTTTTTTTCCAATTTTACTTTCACATTCAAGAAAAATGCCTAAAATGAAAGAACTTTTTTTATCAATGAGAAAAAGCCATGGTTTCCAACATTTTCTTGACCCTGATATTGAAGAAAATTCTCTGTATTAGAGGAAATGTCATTTAATAACTACATTAGTTGTAATGTAATTAGTTGATGTGGTATTTCTTGACTTCAGCAAGGCTTTCGATACTGTCTCCCATGGTATTCTCACAGCCAAGCTTAAGA
>WTSP01014628.1:7361-40485 GCA_025331215.1 Actenoides lindsayi | reverse complement strand
ATAGGTGATCCTGCTTTGGCAGGGGGGTTGGACTAGATGATCTTTCTAGGTCCCTTCCAACCCCTAATATTCTATGATTCTATGATTATCAGAAACAAAAGGGCAGTTAGGAGAATAAAGCAATGTGGTATGACTGTTAATATCAGCGATTATAAGAATGACTGAAAATAAAAGGACTGTGGGTGGTTATTGTGAAGAATCTTGCATGTTTCACAACAATGCCTAGGAGTTTTACACCTTACTCTTCTTGTTTCAAGAAAATGTTCAGCTGTCTCCTGTACATAGGTGTGACGTAAGCAGGTTATAGTATATATCTCTATATAAAAATATCAACTTCTCCATCTTCCTCTTTTCCTACTTTTCCTGCTTTTCCCCAGGTCTAATTATAGTACATGAGTCACAATGTGACATGTAGCTGCAAAGGAAAAAAGTGAAACAAAACACTGGAAAGTCAAGATTTCCATACAAAACCATAAAACCTTATATCCAAGTCTAACTTAGGCTAGTTTGGAGCAGTCCCACTAGTTTAAATATACAAAACTCAAACCCACCGTTGCTCAGAGATCAACGCACAAACCAAAACCCACACCAAATGACTCTTTACTGATGCTGATTCTCCAATCCTTCTCCACCCAGCCATACAGAGAACAACAAAAACACTGCTCTTGGGGGTGCCACAGAGCTGGGCAGGAACATTTCAGGTGAAATGTTGAATGTCTCTCTGGAGACACTGAAAATCCACCTGGACGCATTCCTGTGTGACCTAATCTAGGTGACCCTGCTCTGGCAGGGGGTTTGGACTCGCTGATCTTTTGAGGTCCCTTCCAACCCCTAACATTCTGTGAAACGTATGAGAGATTCTGAAGTTTAAGTTGAAAGAGAACAGTTTCCACGCTGCTGGTGTCTGGATGTCGTACACCTTGGACTCTTGGGGCTCTGCAGGAACAAGCCCCCATTCCCTGCACAAGCACACATGGAGAGCAAAGCATCTCCAATGCAGCAAGCACACTGTGCAGGTAGAAACCAAGAACTGCCCAGCAGGCAAATACCCTGTACCTTACCCTAGGCTGTGCTGAGGACTTCTCTCCAGGCAAATCTCACAGCCCAGAACCTTCTTTTGAAGCTACAAAATTCTTTTTCAAGAATCAAACAGGATAGATATAGATGTGGGTGAAAGACATGGAGCACTTACTCTTTTCTTCTAAGATATGACCAACTCCCTCTTTTTTTTCTTTTTTTTTTTTAATTAAAAAAAAACCCAAACAAACAATGGACTGAGCACTCACTTGAGATATTAGCAGTCAACTCTGTTTCTGCCTGATTCTAAACATTTTCCTGAAGAGCTCCTGTCATATTACAGGTGGTGTATCACACCCCTTCTGCTGCTGTGTGCTTCTGGCTGAAAAGGGCTAACCTGAGGGGTTACAAACAGCAAGAAAAGGGAAGCACTACAGCAGAGCTTAGCAACAAAGTGCAGGCTCCGTTCCTCCCACCAGAGAGGAGTCTTTACATCGCTATCTTGCGTTGCAAGATCAAGGAGCAAATCCACCAGCCAGTGGCACAGAGGGCCTGCACAGACACACAGATTAGCTATTTGTAAGGTACCAGGTACAGTTTAGTTTGCCAGCTATTGCCCTGGTCTTTATGCAGCACGCGAAGGGAACACACTCGTCTGTGCAAAACCTGCATTACTGCCCTGCAAACTCTGAGTCGATGTGAAATAATATGTTAAGCAATCAGTATTTGGTTTTATCAAAAAACCATTAGGTGCCCAAGAGAAAAAAGCAGTTCCAGTGGCTCACCAGGTGTTGCAGTCATTAGTCACCGTCTCTCCCTTGGCATATTCTCTTCCGTTGTGGAAACAGGGGCACCTGGCAGGAGCAACGCACTTGCTTTCATGTCGCACCTAAGCGGAACACAGGGGTTGTCAGCATGGGTCTGTTGGCACGGGCCAGCACTCGCAGGAGTCAGCACAAGCACACGGAGACAAAGAATAAAGCATGGGACAGAGGAAGCAGTTCAAGGCTATCTAAGGTAAGAAAGGTACAGTACTGCTAATAATTTTTCCCATGAAGATAAACCGAGCTATGGGCACACATATCACAGTCTTGCTGCAGGAGCTGAACACCATCTGAAACTGCTGGGAGAATCCACTGGGTTCTAGAAGAATGTCACGAGAAGAAAGTCCAACCTGACAAAAGCCAGCATGCTGTGAAGATCAAACAGGTTCACCTGAACATGGTGAGCAGGTGCCTAGCACATGCTGCCCACACACAACCAACTCCAGGATGGCCTGCCAGCAAAGCAGCCCAATGCAGGGCTCAGTGGCGCTGAAACTGAAATACAAGCATGAAGGAGGAGACAAGGAGCCGCAGTTGCCAGAAGAACCCAAGTGCAAACGCAGATTCTGTTGTCACAGACAACAGCCCCTCAGCAAAGCCCAACACCCTGCTGTCTCCCCTCTGAAAATTTCAGTAGTCATACATTTTCTTTCACATTCCTATTTATTTCCTAGAAGGCAGAATAAAAATCAATCCACTTGACACTTTATTCCACTTCCACAGGCTCTTTTGCTGGAAAACAGGTCATTATGTTCCATCTACCATTTTTTCTTTTTCAGTTTTACCCCACTGATCTGTTTTGTATAACAACAAACTATTTGTCTCACGTAAACAAACACACACCCAAAAAACCTCCCAGGCAGTGCCTTTAGACTAAGCCATTTTTTCCATTCTTTTTCTCTGGATTTTTTTTTCCCTGTGATTACTCTCTTTCCAGTTTGAAGACAGCCAGTTTTAGTGAATCTAATAAACCCAAATCTGGCTATGCTGTTTTTCACTTGGGTTGTAGCACTGTAAAGCCAGGAGTAGGTTTGGCTCTTGCTTCATGGAATGCTGAAGTGATGGGCGCTTCCCCTCTCTCTCATTCAAAAGTCACAAAATATCACCTTTCCACTTTAAATTCCTTCTATAAAATCATTAAAATAGTTTCTTTTTGACCATTAAACATGGGCCAATGCAATCAATGTAGTCTGAATGCCAGGTTAATAAAGTAGAACAGCTCTGCCTTTTCCTATGGGGACCTAGAACTTCCACAGGGAACTAATAAAAAGAATTTCACAGCCCAGAGACCCTTCCTCAAATATAGCTCCACATGCTCTGTGGCTTATGAAGAGCTGTATTATGCCAAATAAACTCACACCAACAGAGGCAAGAAATGCTTTTCTAGATGATGGAGCTGGGACTAAACCTCAGACTTGATCTCCAAAAAGGGTGGGGAGAAAACAAGCCCAGAGATGACCAAATGTTTCCAAGGGTGTTTAATTTCTTCCTTCCTTCCTTCCTGGTGGCATTCAGGAAACATATCGATACATGGCTACATGACTTCACATTCATGGCTACATTTCTGAATTTTTCCACAGTGTTCAGCAGCACACTTCACAACAGACTCGAGGCCAGCCTCTGGGTACAAAATTTGGGATTAGACAAGTGGATAGTGAAAAGAAGATCAGGACTTGCTCCCTCGCACAGTGAGGTGAAGCTAGTCACTCCCTATCCCCCAACTCTAAAGCCTTTAAATAGGCTGGTATTAGTACTTCCATCACAGACATATGGCCACCATAAAGTTACAGCTCAGCCACTGTCAGTCCACTGACAAAGAGGGAAATCTACCTTGTCAGAACACTGCAGGGTGGCTGGGTTGGATTCTGAAAGCTGAACAAAAATACCCAAAGTGGACTTTGACTAGAAGACCAATTATTTTTACTGCAAAACTCAACAGAACATGTTTTTATTAACAGTAACATACAACCTACTGGTCATACTGACACCACATCCAAAAGCTGGCATATCTGGCAGCCCGACACCGTGCTGCATTACAAGACTGCTGAGCATAGAACCATGAAGTACCACAAGGCTAGTGGCATTATTTACAAACAGCTGGACTTGCTGTGCAAGGCTCTTAACCCACTGAAAGCATTTAGTACAGGAGATCTAACAGTCCTGAGTGATGGAAGGGATGAGTGCTGGGGAGGCAATCACAAGAAAAGACACAGGTTTGTAACAAGAACAGCTGCTGTGGGGACCATCTCACACCCTTACGATGATGCTCCTGAGATTGTGTTCATGGGATTGTAAGTGGCTGACTAGCTGATGATCCCTGCCTCTACCTGGGGATCTGACAGAAAGTCCATCATTTCCTTCCTCTGTCTTATTAATTGTTAAACCTTGACAAATCCTGCAAAAGGCAGGAAAACATTACAGATTTCAGAACCTTTGAGATTCTTCTCCCCTAACCTCTGCCTTGATGAGGATGAATTTTACTCTCTCTTGGTTGACGCATTTTTGATGAGTACCTCACTGTCAAGGGAAGCTCAGGTTTTTCACTCTGTGCCTCCTGATACACCTGAGGGCTGCAGCAGAAAGTCAGCCAAAGGAATAAAGAACTATGGGGTTAAGTAAAGGAAGTGGGTCAGATCAGAACCCAGGAGCAGATGCACATACCGCAAAGCCGGTACCCAGCTCTCTGCAAAGACTCTGTCAGGTGATTATATAGGATAAGCCTACACTGAAGAACACAGAACAGAGCTAGCAGGAAAATCAAAACAGCACTCTAAAATTCCTGTTGAAAACAGTGTGCAAAAAAAAATCTTCACTAATATGGCACAATTTCTTACAGGGATAATACATGCAAATATTTAGTCCCATAAATGTTCAGTGATCTGTTACTTCCCACAGACGTTTGTATAAACAGTAGCTAACCTCTGTGAGTGCTTGTAAATTTACAGAACACCAACAGGGGAGACCAGCTGGTAAAACAAAGAGCAGTATCTTTTTTCTGGTCCCTTTATTGCTCAGCCCTGTTGGTACAAATATGGAAAACCCAGACTCTGTGACTTAGCAAAGCCTTCCCTCAGTATACCCAGTCTTTAGGGTAGAGAGCGGTGGGATGGAAAGGAGAACTTGGTCAACACTCCAAATTCTTCTGTCTTTGGCAACTGGTACCGGGAGCACATTTCAGAGTGCAGAAGTAAGGAAAAAGCACCCCCCCAAACCTTCCTGGCTGGGTATCTGTTGGTGATGAGGAGGAAACTCAAAGAGCTGTCAGGTCCTGTGGAGCCACATCCCATGACTTTAAGATGTGGCAAAGGGTACCCACGTAAAGAGAGCACCAAGCTTGATCCTGCTTTTGCATGGCTGTACTGACAAGAAAATCATCTATATACTGGCTTCTCCCATCATGGCTTTGAGAAACACAAACCCTACAGGTTTTATTCCCTGCCAGACAGGAAGCCAATGAGAACGAGCAATTATAGACTGGGTTCACTGGAAGATTGAACCATACTGTCATCTAGTGGACAAAAAAAATTATTTTACTAGGTTACTAAATAAATAAATAAATAAGGGGCCTGATTCTTCTATCCAAAACCTGACAAACCATCTTGTTAGTTCAGGGGCATGTTTCACCTCACTGCAGAGTCAGCTGGAGTTTCCAGTTCCTAAATGCCAAAGACTGCTTTTCTCCTGGCAAGAATTTCATGAAACAATTGTTTGCGTGACAGTTCCCACCTACTAAAAAGGAATATGAAAAGCTGTACTACATGTGAAGGCCAATTACTAGGAAATTGATTTGGGGGAGTATGAGAGCTGAAAAGGCACTGCTCCTTTTGGTATTTTTTAATGTTTTTTTCCTGTTGAGTAGTTATCGTGCTTTGTTTTCCATTATTTTCTCTAAAGTGCATTGTTACCATACCCTGGAACTGAAATCAGATCTCAAGATCCTTCACCAAATCAAAAAGAGGTAATAGTAATGTACAGAGAAAGACCTGTTCACACTCCAGCTCCTGGAACTTTTACAAAAGTCTGTGTACTTGTAGTTTACTTACCACACTACTATTTAGGAATATTCTTCTCTAAAAAGAAAGACATTTAAAAACTGAAATGTCAAAAGAAGCAACACTTGTTTTAAAGTTGTATTGAAAATTTGCTCAGCATTGATATGAATGCCTTCAAATTATGTACACTGAGAATTTTTCTCTTGCTCAGAGAACAACAGCAGCAATCTGCTGTCTATTCTGCTCCACCTGTTTTTTATCAGGGCTCTAAATTGACAATGAGTTCATAGTCACTGGCTTTGCAAACAACTATTTGCTATTTGCTCTATTTAAAAATGACTAAACTAATAATTAAATTTGAAGGCTGCAGGGGAATATAACCCTCAACTCCAGAAAGCATCTTACCAGTGGAAAAAGCATGCTCAGCACACCATCTGCAACTCCATGACACCCTCTGGCATCATCTTAGCAAGTTTCATGTCCCAGGTTCCTTCTCAGGGGAACTCTCACTTTGGTAGAGCACACGGGAAGGCAGCAGCAGAGACAGGGACTTGACAAGGAGGCAACCAATACCAGCAGGAGGGTTTGTCTGAATGTGGGGTAGGTAACTGGGTTATGGGTGCCTGTGTACTTCTATCTCTCTTGACTACAGAAATTCTTCAAGACTGAGGAGGAGTTTGGGAGGAGAGCTGAAGGAAGACATAAATTGGTCTTAAAAATAGTGGGGTTTGGCTTTTTGATTATCAATGATTATTGCAAGCTAAATTTCAATTTCTATGCAGATTACTAATACACACATTTTAAACTAGCCATAATTTGGCAGTCAATACTTTACAATCACATATTCCCAAGCTGCAAGAAGACTGCTGGTAGGAAAAATGAAGGCAAGAAAACAAAAGGAACCTCCTTACCATTCCTTTTGGACAGAGGCATCCAGATATGCAGCCATGGCTGATGCACTCCAAGTCATAATTCTGGCAAGTCTTGGCACACTCCAACCCTTCAGCTCTTGGGTTGTTTGCAGGACAGATAAATCTTTCCATGGGGGGCCTGCATGTCAAGCTCCTTTTTACTTTACAAAATAAATTCACAGAAATTGCAATTAGAACTCAAGTATTGTTAGGACAGTCTTCTTCTGTAGGATGCAACAACACTTCTATTGGAAGACATGTATTTCAACCTGTAAGCAGTGTACACGAGCAGTGTCAGCACAAAACTGATGTTCTGGGAAGCAACAGCACCATATATTATTGTGTTTAGACTCACTCCCAACACGGAGTACAGCTACATGGGTGACTGCTAATAGCAATCCCCTTAGCTTAAACACAAAGATTTCAAACACTTTGAGAACTCAGGTTCTAACAGAAGATCAAGCCACAACAAGATCAACCTGCACCAGGAAGGAGAGCTTGCAACCTGCTAGTCAGAAGCAGGAGGTATAAAGCTTTGATGTTGATGATACAAAGTAGCTCTTTCTTAATCTCCAGAATAGCAATTGCTTTCTCTCAAAAATAATTACAGGCAAGACTGACCTAGGATGAAAAATAAGCAAGAGCATCTGGCGTAAGATTAATCTTCTCAATTTTTATTAACATTTTTATTAAAATATAAAAAATACAAATGGCTAGCTACTGATATCATGTGATCCTCAAATAACTGGGGGCCTCAGATCCCTACCAAGGGATCCTTTAACCTCTTCAACTAAAGAGACTGCAGTAGCTGACTAGAATTTTGAGAGGTGAGACACAATGAGCTCTGCACACTCCCACACAAACATCTATCCTGTAGCAAAAAAACCAAAAAGGTTAGAAAAAGACTCACAATATCAACAGTCATTACACCCTCTAGTACTTCTTCCCTATTCTAAATTACCAACAGATTAAAGAGAGGGAAGGAAAAAAAAAGGAAAAAGAAAAAGAAATCAGAAAAAGCCCACTAATTTTTAAGGCATACTAACTTCTGGAAGATGGCCTCTCATCAGCGAAGACATCTGGCAGGAAGGCTCCAGGAACTCTATTTGTACTGCAGTGCATGAAACCATTTTCACAATAGCTAAGAAAAACAAATAGAGCTTATATTTAACAAAGTGACATTTAGCTTTCACTCGCACTGTTGTTTTCAGACAGGCCTGCAGGGAACTCATCAGAGTACCAAAATTACACCTCTCATTGGGGCTGATCTGTCACTCTCCAATCGCTGTGCTTATCAAACTTACAGGCAAACCTTCCTTCAGAGAGCTGCAGTGATACTCCAGCACAGTAACCAAGCTGGATGCGAGCCCGTCCTGCTCAGCCCAACGCTTCTGCGCACGCAGAAAGCTGAGCAAAGTAAGGCAGGTCTGCTGCCCAGAGAGGCCAGGGACCACTGAGCACCTGCAGCTTGCGACTTCTATGCTAGAGGGGGAAAGGAGAAGACACTGTTCCCAAAACTGGGCTTGTCAGGAGACACCCAACAATTACATTCCTACTCTCAGTGTATCGCTACCCATTTTAACAATTAGAAATGCTTTTTAATATTTCTGTCTTCGGTAGAGGTAATTAGGTTTTAACATTTAAGAAATGTATCTCAGCTCATTAAAGTGATATTCTAAAAGCCTGCAAATTAGCTATTGTCAGTAATCAAACTCCATTTCAAGCTGGCAGGAACTGTTTATGGAATAGGGCTTAGGGCTGTTTCCTAAGGTGGCATTTGAAATGACATGGGTAGAGATGCAAACTCACCATTTGGCTTTTTGGAGGCAAAACCTTGCCTTCCTTTAAAATAGTTTCAGGTAAAGGGCCTGAGGAAGTGAACCAGTTAACCACTCACACCACCTAAAAATGAGAGTCACGGTGCGCAAGGACAAGTCATGGATGTTGCACTCACCACATGGTGTAATGATCCGAAAATATGTCCTCTGGCTGGAAGATCTCACCGTCGTAGTAACAAGAGCAGTGGGATTTTGGCACGCACTGGTCACGCTCGTCCATGTAGTGCCCAGGGGGACAGTAGCACCCTTCCACGCAGAGCTCAGCGCAGTCCTCACCCGGGTAAGACAGAGATCGGCAGGTCTGGTTGCACGGCGTCCCACACTGCCGGTACACTTGGTTTGCAGGACAGGTCATTGCTGTTGAACGATGTGCACATCAGGGAAACGGGCATTTGATCCCAAGCCCGCTAAAGGAAAAGCTGCCTAAACCAGACCGGGGCATTAAAATATATTTACACCATTTACTTAGGGATGGAGGCCCATATGACACTGTCTCTCCTTAACTCTGCAGCCAGAGTGCAGCCCAGGGCACTGCTGATGATAAACAAGCAAAACCTTACACTGTGCAGTTCCCAATAGCTGGGATTGGGCTGCAGCCCCCGCGAGGGAAATCTCTCCATGAGATGTCATTCAGAATGAAAGAAACATGGGCTCTGTCCAATCTCTGTTACTGCTTGGAGCTACAAGTTAGGAGCATTACAAGTGTCAGGTACACACGTCTCTTCCTCTGCAACATGGTTAGAGACAATTTGGTCAAAGTAAGTAGAAATGTAGGTTCCTGCCTTGATAGGCAGGTGCTGAAACAGTTTAAAGCCTCACATCCCAGAAACTCCTCAGTCATTTCTGTGGAAGCTGGTGCAAGTAAGTAAGTAATTCAGTAATCATGGAGCCAAACCTTGGGTACTACCAATTTAGAACGATTAATTCATTTTTATGAAGATCTAATTATGGCCTGTGGAGCCATTTTGGCCTCTTTGTTTATTATAAAGCTTCCACTCAGCTCCATAGCGCTGATTTTGAGGCGATCTCCTCTGCATACAACAGCATCAGCGCTAGGTGGCACCTATGACAAGACATTTCAGAGGACAAGAAAACAAATTAGTACTACCAAGGGCTTTTAGCAGGCCCTCTAATAACTGGGGTTTACAAAATGTGTCGGTTTAGCAACGTTCCAAAGCAAACGGCCAGAGTCGGAAGGTGATGAAGTCGGATGTTCAGTGGAGCGAGGGAAGCAGCTGCAAATAAAAGTTGGCACATTTGTATGGTGCTAAAACCAAGATCAAGGGGTTACAGAGAAAGCTCTTCCTCTTATCATCCCTGCAGAATGATCCGATAATCCCCACCCTCTCTCCTGTGAGAGCACACCCCTGGGAACTGTGGCAGCAAGGGCAGTAGGATGAAAACCAGAGCAAGGCTGCTAGCAGGGCTGAATGAATGCCGAGGGCACCAAAGCGAGGGCTATATGCTGACCAAGGTCTAATGCTCACCATCACAAAATTCTTCTGAAATGAAGAATTATCTCTACTTGCTGAAGAGAGGTGTGACTGCACTAACACCTCCCCAGCTTCTGTTGAGACACCTGAAGTTCCGTATGTGGGAGCATAAGCTTCTAACCTGAGGATCCAGACCAGGTCCAGAGGCATCTAAGGTCACACTTGAGGCCTTCTTCAGAGCAACCATCTCCCAAGTTTGGGACTTGTGCCCAAACTATTTAATGTTCTTTTCACAAAACAGCCACAGAAATGTATGCGTGCTCATCACCACAGCAGGCAGAGGAAATACCTCGTAACTCAGAAATAACTGTATGACAGATTCATTCACAGTTATGAGTCTTCGGCAACTACTCCCAGAACAGTGCTTCTAACTTACCTAAACAGGATCTTTGCAGTAATAAAATACTGAACAGGCACAGCCCAGGCTTCTCACATTTTAAACTAACTTTCATCACTAAAGAGACAACCATGAAGCCTCAGCCAAAGCTACAATTTGCCACACAGAAGCCTCTGGAAACAGGGAACTGGTCTGGCAGATTTGAAGTGGGTACACCAGTTTACTAGAGTTTCAAGATTCAAAAGGGACAGGGTAACAGCTCAGCATCCTGTTCTACTTTCTAGTCAGTGATAACACTCCCTTGTCCACAGGGACACACAGGGATGGTGAGAACTGCTTCCCCGGGCAGCCTGTTCCAGTGAAGCAATTTTTCCTAATATCCAACCTAAACTACCCCTAGCACAACTTGGAGCCACTTCCTCTTGTCCTATCCCTTGTTACTTGGAAAAAGAGACTGAAAGTGAGGTGTCCAAAACTGCACATGGTATTTGAGGTGTGGCCTCACAAGTGCCAAGGAGAGGGACAGTCACTTCCCTAGTCGTACTGGCCACACTGTTTCTGATACAAGCCAGGATGCTGTTGGCCTTCTTGGCCACCTGGGCACACTGCTGGCTCACGTTCAGGTGGCTGTCGACCAATACCCCCGGGTCCTCTTCTGACAGGCAGCTTTCCAGCCACTCTTCCCCAGGCCCATAGCGTTGTCTGGGGTTGTTGTGACCACAGTGCAGGACCCAGCACTTGTCCTTGTTGAAGCCCATGCCACTGGCCTCAGCCCATTGATACAGCCAGTTCGGATCCCTCTGTAGAGCCTCCCCACCTTCAAGCAGCCAAACACTCCCACCTAACTTGGTGTCATTTGCAAACTTACCGAGATCATTGATAAAGCTATTAGAAAGAGAACTGGCCCCAGTACTGAGGCCTCGGAAACACCATTTGTGACCAGTCACCAACCAGATTTAACTGCATTCACTACCTTTCTTCAGGCTTGGCCAGCTTTTTTTACCCAGTTTTTTACTTGCATGTGCATGAGAGAGACAGGTCTTCAGAGTATGGCTTATCTGCTCATTTCATGCAGCATAAAGGGATGGGCTCTGTTGCTTATTCATGGTGGGCTGGAAGGGTACAAGTCAACTCTTAAACAATCAAACTGCAACTAAAATAATTTCAAAGACATGGGAGATGAATGTGCTTGTTATCTTGACACGCAGCAGAAATGCTGTGCTACACTAATGACTTACCTCCCTCCACTTAGCCACTTCAAATCAAGCAAATCGGTTCTGTCAAGTCATTTCCCAGGAAACTGAATCTCTGTTGACCGAGGCAGGAGTGGAGCACGTGTTCCGTGCACTGGACCATCAACACAAATTACACAACCTGCACATTCACGTCTCAAGCCCATTAAAAGAGGGATTGTTCTCCTTGATGTGCCAGGAGATGTCTAGGGCATCGGGATTACTTAATGGGGGCTGATGGATCTGCAGTCAGGGAAGTCGTCACTTTATGAAAGCATAAAGAGCCTTGTAATGCCCAGAAAGGAGGAAGCAGCTCTGCACTATTAAAGATTAATTGTGAAAATTGACTTGTTCAATTACAGAAAGAATGATGGTGCATTACCGCTGCTCTTTCTTTCAGCCTCCAGACCTGTACATTTTTAAAAGGATTTTTATTACATTACTGTTCCACTCTCTGAACATTTACATAAATTAGGTAAAATACTATGAAACCATGGAACAGTTTAACACAAACTGGTTTTGTTCTCATTCGCAGTGAATACTCCCCAGCCTGCAGAAGCTATTAGTCACTGACCTTACAGGTAGAGAACCTACCAGGTGGAAGGCCAGTGACCTCTCTTTCTGTCTCTCTTCCAGGTTCTACACACTCAGTTTATAAAAGTTTTTCCCACCTCCTGTTTGGGAAGTAGTAGAAGAAGAGATCTGGAGGGCTGCCAATCATACATGCTTTTCCCCCAAATTTTCAATTGTTTTTTTTCCTTAATAGGAACCAAAATGGAAAAACATTAATTTCAGAAGTATTTATGAGGAAAAGCATGTCCATATTCAAAATTCCGTTGCAAAGGATTTTTTCCTACCACACTGACCTAACAGAGAGAGAAAAGAAATAAAAGATGTTGGCTGCTTCTGCTTCTTTTTAGCAGTTTGGCTATTAATTTTGCACCAGACTGATCTATGCAAAACCACCCTATTCTTTCTGTTATGCCACCTCTGCTTTTGAACCAGGGCTGCCATTCATTACAGGTGGCATCCTGCAAACAGTCCTCAGGGGAATTCAAAACTCAGCTTTTTCCAGCGCTCAGAGGAATTAAATGTTTGCACAAATTGCCACAGACAAAGCTCTCATTTGCCACCCACGGCCTGTTGATCAAGGTTCAGGATCTCATCTTGAATCAGCTGCCACATCATACTAGAATTTACAGGAGAAGAAGGAAAGGAGCTCATATGTGGTTAGAAAAATGATGTTCACCCACAAGTTGAATGGTGCACACGAAATGAGATCTGACATGGATCTCAGACCTCTGCACTGACAGGGTGATAAAGAAACTGGTGAGAGAGATGCCAGAGAGGTTGCAGGATCTCCATTCTTGGAAATATTCAAAACTTGTCTGGACAAGACTCCAGGCAAACTGCTGTACGTTAGCCCCTCTATGAGCAGGGCTGGTACCAGAAGACTGACAAAGGTTCCTCCTGATATACGTTTGTCTATACTTGTATGATTCTGTTCTGTGACAGCACTTGACTGAGTAGATGCCTTTGTGCTTCCTCCACACCCTCAACATCAGCTAAGGACAAGGTCAGGAGCCAGGAAGCTTGGGCCTCAAAAGGAGGAGGTACCAAAAACCTCAATTCATATATTACCACAAAATACATGGAATTCCTACCCTGGGATAGAAGCAAAGTTTTCAGATGAGTAGCTGAAACTTAAACATAGCTGAAAATGGAAATCTGCTAAAGCATGTCAGATGACTCTCCTGCAGTGCTGAGCAGTCTCTGCGAACAGTTTTTGCATCCTTGCTAGAGAGGGGGAAAGATACACTCCCATCATTTGCCATAAGAAGTATTTGGCACCTTCCAGAAATCATCTCGTTCTAGATTTCTCATCTGACATTGCCAGGAAATTCCTTCAAGACAAGGAAAACAGGCAGGTTTTAGGAACATTTCACTCACGGCAGAAGTCAGGTTCTCTCCACTGGACCAGGACGCTCTTCCTAGCACAGGCTGCTGCGTAATTAGCGATGGCAGAGCACAGACAATCCTTGCCATTGGAGCAGGAGCAAACATCAAAGCGACAGTTCTTCACATAGGGAATGGGACTGACTTCATGGTGACAGGGTTCAAATGCAGCAGACATCAGAACTGAGCAGGAGTCCTCAGCATATTTGGCTAGAACAGAGAAAAATGACATGCTTGCACTGAATCAAGCAATGGCTTTCAAGAAAAGCTAGAAGAACCATGTAAGTATTTTCTTTTTCTTTTGTAGAAAACAATACCAAATCAAACCAACATAATATGCAAAAGAATAAAATGGGATCAAGTAGGCATAGATAGCATCATAGCTCATAGGTCATGAGCTCCACTAAAAGAATAATGTTTCACTAGTAAAAACAAATCAAGGAAAAGTAATGCTTTTATATTCTGTTACCACTATTTCTGGTGCTGTACTTCCTTTCACTGGGCCTCTGCTTTCTGCTGCTTTTTATATTTGCCAAATTAAACCTCCTGGGCTGCACTGCACTTACAAATCACCACTGCCTGCTCTGATCTGCAACTACACAATTTTCTCTGTGCTTGCTCCTCCCAGAAATCAGAGGTTGCTGTAACAGAAATTGCTCTGAGAATTTCTCTCCGTGTCCATTGAGGTCAGGCAGGCAGGACAGAGGGAGAGAGGAAGACTGTCTGTTGGGAAGCAGTAAAAGAAGGGAGACAAAGGAGCAGTAAAAGTATCTAAGGTGGGGTGAAGACTACAGGTGTTTCGTCCACCCAGAGGATAAACATAGTACTGCTACCACTTGTAAGAGTGGTTTTAGTGGCACAAGTTTATGCTGTGGCTGTGATGGTCTAACTCCAGCCATGGTCCAAACTCAACAGCAGCATGATCCCACATCACTGATTTTAAGTTTCACAAAACATTACATTTTCCTTAGGAAGCCTGCATCAATCAGTGTCTGTTTGTTTGGGGTTTTTTGTTTTTTAACAGAGATTACAGCTACCCTGCCGCTACTGTAAGCAACACCAGCTTCTTCTCTTTTTCTTTTCATTGTCATGTAAAATGGAAGATCATAGTTCACTGCGCATATTGGTTTTGGATGGAGTTCAGTACCTAAGCGAGGATTGAGATTGCAGGGGTCACTGTCTTGTTTTAACAAGTTCTGGCAGTCTGCCTTGAGCTTCCAGGAGTTTCCAAAATCTTCCAGACGAGCTTCCACCATGCCAGAAGGTGTCAGAAAATCATCTCCTTGGTTACCATTGTAATTTCCACACAGCCCGCACATCCTTTCGGAATAGACTGGAGACAGCTAAGGAACACAACGTTAGCCTGGTCACCCTCCAGAACAAGACACCTCTGGATAGCAAGACTTTTTAAAGAATGAACCATACACAATTAACAATCAAGGGAATTCTGAAATACACATTAAAATACTAAAGACACAATTTCATTGTACTACATTTTTGAACTTGTAACAAAAAGCTACTATTAGTAGCAGCAAGACAATTTTTGTGCAGCACAGTGATCATTTCAGATGGTAGCTGAAGGTGACTATCAGTGCCTTGATAGCTCTCCAGTCTAGTCGTTCCCTATTTTTCCCTTTCATTCAAATAAATGAACAGGGCAACAGCAGGGGTTGCATGCTTGTTTTTTCTACCAGTGTGAGATGATTATATTTACAATGGTAATCTGGGGAAAGATACTGCACCTGAAACCATTTCACATTTTAAAAGAATATTTGAAGATGAAGACAATGTAAACAGATTGTTTTGTCACACAACAGAGGCAATGTTGGAGGAGGGTTTGGGGTTTTTTTCCCCCTCAGCATTAAGGACCATTAATAAAATAAGGAAGAGACTACTACCCCTAAAGCAACATGACCTCACACTAGAGCTTCCTCCTGCCTAGAGAAGGTTATGATGCACTAGAAGTGGCTTTGCAAACAACCCACACAGCAGATGTACTTTTCACCCTGCCTTGTTCTTGCTACAAATTGAGGGACAGCTGAAATGGGACCCTAAACTTAGAGGTAAACAGGGTGTCCTGGTTTGAGTGAGAACAGAACTAATTCTGTTCAGTGATTTTACTTCAGTGAGCACTGAAATGAACAGCCATGAATTATTAGAGGATACACACCCTTATTACTCTGATGGCCAAGGAAGCTACTTTTTCACGTACTCTACAGACAGACAATGGCTCATACAAATCCAAATTTTTATGTGTTTTCAAGTGGAAGCTTGAATCACAAATATCAAGTGGTCACAGAAAGGGAAGCCTTCTTTAAGAACACAGAATTTTTACCAGAAATTTAGCCAAGGTCATGGAAATGTATCACTTCCTCCAATTGTCAGAAATACTTGGCAACAGGTCAGTCTACAAATCCAGCATAAATTAAGTCTCCAAAAGCAATTAAAAAGATGCTTCAGATACCCAGAAAGGGAAGGAGACCAGAGCAGAACTGAATACATGCAAACGATTGGGAGACATTTCCACTGCTTTTATGGGTAGAGGATCTGGAGCAGAAAATTAGATTTGTTTTAACTGTAAGAAAGAATTTGCCAGGCTATATGGGTCTCTGACCAGGCAGAAAAATACTTTGAATACTGAGGAAAGCAAATACTTCTGAGATGTGTCAAGGTACTGAACTTGCCCCAAAACAACTTCTGCAATCCTTGGAGCATAGAGATACAGGCTAGATTGAAACAACAACAAAACGATGGATGCTTTCTGAAGTTATTCTCAACCTTTCTTCTCTGTTGTCTCTTCAACTCTTGTACTCACTTCTGAATTAGCTTTCATGAACCTTTACACAGTGCCCGATGTGATATTTAAGCCAGATTTTGGGGCAGGCGAGGAGAGTGCAAAAGCAAAACCACGGTTCAGAGAAGGCAGCACTCACTGCTCCAGAGGAAGCCCCAGAAAAATTGACTTTCTTCGCAAAACCCTTTTCAGTGAGCAAAATCAGCCCAGGTGGGGCCCAGCTGCAGACCCGTGTCTGTGGTTAAGCACCCATCCATGCAAACACAGCAGGACCACGCGGGTCTGCAGCCACCCAGCATCACAGCAGAGTGCATCACCCTGACTTAGCACCCAGAGCCTGCAGGTCACCACACCAGGCTGGTGCTCTTGAGGGAGCAAATACACCCTCAGGGACAACACTGCATTCCCCGAGACCTGCCAAGTGAAGAAAACAGCCTCTTGTACAAGCAAAAAGGGCAATAGACAGCTTAGCTGGAGAAGCTGTGATGATTCATCAGCTATCAGGAGACTACTCCATAGTAAATAATCTTCTCCCCTTTACTCACAGGCTTTTCTGCGCTACAAATCATTCTGCAGCTTATAACACACACGGGCATGCAGAGTGGTTTAGGTAGAGCATTCTGGTTCTGCAGGATTCTGGTTTTGCAGCTAGACTGCTTCTCCTAACAGCTCATTTCTTTTAAACCTGCTTTGGGTATTTCTACACTCTGCTGTGGTCTGCAGCACAGACAAACCCTAATTGTTAATCAAGGGTGACTTTAAACATTCCTCACAATAGAAGGAGCATGCAACATATCTTCCATGAGTTAATTGATTTTTCCTGGAAATTATGTGTAACTGTGTCCCTAGAGCCATATTCTCCCCTGATTTCAACTCATACAAATCCATTGCTTTAGACAGGACAGGCAAAGCAAATGAAAGCAAAAATGCAGTTTGGAGGGTATCTGCTGAACAAAACACAAAAAGATTCATGGTTAATAATGGCTGTCATGGCACAAAAAAGAGAAGGGAAAAAAACCCAACCAAAAACAAAACCAAAAACCCTACTAAGCTGCTGTAGTATGAAATTGTTTCTGGAATACAAAAGGATCTGTATATCACTCTGGGGGTAGCAAAAAAGAATGGAATTTCTAACATGCAACACAAAGCAATTTCTCACTTCAGACAACAAAATCTTTGTATATGTTTGTGTGGGACAAGAGAGGGGGCAAAAAAGACAGAAATACAACAGAGAGAGAGAAAGAGTACCTTCACTAGGAGTTCACCATGACCATCCCAGTCAACCTGCAAATCTTCCCCGTAGGTAAGGCGAACGGAAGTCCTCACTGTACGCTGGATACGGAGGGCACCTTAAAACAACACGAAGTGTGTGTCAGTAAAGCCAGGATGCGACGTTTTGTTGCCTGGGACTGCTCTGTTGCACTGAACAGGCCAACAGAGCAGGGAGCATGAAGGTCTGACAAAGCAAGGGGTGCCAGCCATGCCCATGTCACACTTTCCAAGCTTTGTCTTCTTAGCAGTTTACATCTGTGTGAACTTGTCCATTATGTTCTGCTTTATGGCACTCGCGGAGCCCTAGAACAGGATATAGGGGCATTGTGTAAAACCTCAGGCATTACCTGTGACATTCTGCAAGATCACTGGAGGGATTTCAAGCTTCTGGATAAAAAAATAATAGTAATTTTTAAAAGCATAGTGGTTTTCAAGAACACATCTCACAAATCCAGACCAGCTTAAAGCTCCTCATTTCAAAGGAGCTGAGCCAAGATGTGTTGGCTGCAAGGAGACAAGCTGAAATGACAAAGCTTCTAGAAGAGGTTGCAAGTGAGAATGTGGTATTGAAAACACTTTTTAATTGAATGGGGCTAAGGCATGCCAGCAAACACTAATAAGTAGGATGCCTGCAGTGGCTGGCCAGAGTTAGCCTATGTAAACACACCTTGTAGCAAAGGGATCTGTACATCCTGTCCGTTCAGTGAAACTCCTCCTCCATGTTTCATTTTAATGAGGCTGTTGTCCACATCCCGGATTCGAACAGAAGCTGAGCGAGTGCACACGGCATCAGGATCATCTGCACACTGCAGAGAGGGGAAAATTTGCCTCAAACCTCAAGCTTTCACTTCATTGGTGATTTAGCCCCAGGCCCCCAGAAGGCATTTCAGCATCTAATTCAGGAGGTGTTAAGTGTCTTGATGGCTTTATGGATCTAGTTTCTGCATCCCACAACTGTGAGGCTGGTAACCTTTTTCCCATTACCCTGCTAATCACGCACCAGGGAGCAATCCACAGCTCCTCATCCCAGAGCCCAGAAAGCAATCCACGGGTGCTTCCCCAGACCCCCGAGAGGCGCCCATGCCGGTGACTGGCACCCAGCCCCGCTGGGCTGCGGCAGGGACAGGAAGGGCACAGTGCCCCACACAGACCATCAGTCTGGGACACAGCTGCCTGGTTCACACTGCCCTAGAATCTTGGGCTATTTATTTTCCACGCTATGGCTTACTCAGATGAGGAACAGAGATTGCAGGCCCTCGGGCCTCCTGGGTTTCGAAAGGGAAGTTTCAGTGAAAACCTGTTCTGCAAGTTCCCAAGCACAGATGACCTCAGAGCTGCATTATCAGAGCTTTCTAATGCAGGGTATAGACGTAGATGGTGTGCACAACTGACAGTCCCACCCTGTTTCTTCAGAAAGCCTGCAGTTTAACAGTTGCTTGTGTCTTGCAAGGCAGGCTGATACTCCACTCTCATCAGCCTCCTGACAAGTTCATCCAGTACTCCTTTGAAAAGTCTCCAAGCAAGTTCACCTATTCCCATGTTCAACTGGTCCATTAACTTCATGACCAGGTTAACCTCTCCGTGATACCTCCTCCAGGGTCTCCTTCCGTCCCCATGCTGGCCTGGCTCCTTTTCCCGCCTCTCTCCAGCTTCCTCTGCTTGCTGACCTCCAGAGCTGCCTCCCTCTCATCCATCAGATGAGACAGCCAAAAAAGCCAGGGGCAGCTGACTGGCGAGTAGACAACAGACATCACCAGTCACTGTGACTTCATGGAAAGCAGCCCGAGGTCCTGCTCTGGCAGCGCACCCCACATGCTGCCTGAGGAGAGGCCCAGCCCCCAGCAGAAGCGAGGCCCTGGCCTTCAGGGCGCTTTGCAAGGGGCGCACCCTGGCCCGCCTGCATTTGCTCAGCCGGCAAAAAGGCGGCAAAGGGCTTGTTCCCCACATCTCGTTATGGATCTCCATCTTCAGCTAGGCTGCAAATGGCAGCAAGGAGAAGCAAAACACTTATTAGCTAAGGCGAAATGCTGCATCTGTTCCTTAAACTAATTATTTCCATAGGAAAATTACTTTTGTTGGTCTGTGCGTCTGCAATTCCCATCAGACTCCCACAGCCCTTCCCTCTCTCCAGAGCACGCGCAGAGATGCTGGCCGAGGCTGCTGGTACCTGCATGGTCTCGATGATCACGGAAAAGGAATTTTCCACACAGTCCTTAGCAAATAAATAATGGCAAATCCCGCTGAAGGTGAAATACTTGTTGTCAAAGCTTTTGAAATGGGACTGGCCGGTGACAGAGCATTCTCCTGAAAAATGCAGAGAGCCATTAATCACCCCAGTGCCCGTTGCAAGCAAAATCCTGCCTGCCCCCACCAAACCACTGAAAGGGAAGAGCAGCCCAGAGGAGCAGGCTGCACAAGGCCCAAGCTCCCCACAGACCACAAAGCACCAGTGAGATGCTCTTATCTTGCTGTTTAATCCTGTAAGTCACTACCAGCAGTAACAGAAGTGCCAACAAAACCATTGAATATGGTATAAATCACACTCCAGAGCTGAAATTCAGGCCTACAGAAAAGCTTATACAATGTTTCAAATGGAGGGTTCATGAGGACACCAGCAACCAGCTCAGCTCTCTGCACTGAAGTGGATTTGATTCTTCTGTAGCATATACCTCAGGGCTTTCACTCAAGCTCTCCACAGGCTAGGGCACACCTAGCACTGAAGTGACGGGTGCTGGTAGCAATAATTGATTTGAAACAGCAACCCACGCTCTCTGTTATGCAGGACCTAAGTTTCCCTCTTTATGCAATGGGGAAACTGAGGCATATAGAGTTCAAGTACTAATGTCTAAGACTGGCCAAGCAGGGAAAGATACTCATGGTTACCCAGCGTTAGTCACACACTCCGTGCACTGGGACCTGTTGCCTCTTTACCCCTAGGCAGGAGCTTGCAACAACATCTTGACATAATCCACTTTTAATCAGCCCAGTGGGGCACATCTGCATCTCTGGAGCCGGCTGCAGAATGCAGGCATTTTTAAAGAGTTGAAAATCAAAATTTTGTTGGACTCTCGATACTGCTTTACTCTTCTTCTGCAGAGGTGCCTCATTCTCAGCCTGTTTCACAGTTGTGTCTTGGCAGATTGTGAGCCTCCTCTTTGTTTCTCTGCTGGTGGTTTTAGAGCATTGCAGCATGGTTAGCTGAAGGCAACAATGTGTGGAAGCCTCCTTCACAATGGCCTCCTTGAACACAGCCTCCAAAGAGCTGACTCCTTTGTTGGGCTTGAATACCAGTAAGTTATTCTAACATTAAATTAAAAATACCTTATCAGAATGAAAAGCTGAAAGATAATCACTGTTGGAGTTCTTTCAAGGGCAGAATTTATACTGGGCTTTGCTCTGAACCATTATCTTAATTAATTATCATAAAATTAAAAATATTTCTCTAGTTACAGTAGCTACATCTGAAGTCCTTACAGAATAATGTGGAAGTCTGGCTTGCCCACCCCTCTACCACAAAAAGAGGCTATTTAAACATATCAACATCTTAAAATGTTTTGGTAAACTGTGGCTTTTCATTTCCAGGAAGGCAGTAATCAGATGCCACAACTGGGGTTTAGTTTAGCACCCCGTTGTGCTAGGGTCTCTGCAAACACAGAGAGGCTCCAACTCCACAGAGTTTGAGAAGTAAGTCTTTCATACAACAAGACTCTCAGAGATGGTCCCATGGCAAATAAGGTGGGCAGAGACCCCTTTGTCCAGAACAAAATTCAGGTGCTGGACCTACATCAGCAATCCACTGACAAATGATGGGGAAAGGTTAGAAGTTACGAGCTGACAGCTGAACCCCATGTGTTCTCTCTTCACTACCTCCAACTCCTGCATATTATCTGTCTAATGAACATCAGGTGGAAATTTCCCAGATTATTCACATAATTGTGTTAACGGTCTTAAACCAGCCTGTGCTAAAGCACAACCTTAGCGATTCTGAGGATTCTCAGCCTTGCACAGCTCTGATTTGCCTTAAGAAAAGTCCAGCACCCACAGGATATTTGTCATCCCCTGGAGAGTAAGGCAGCTTGGTATTTACTAGCTCAATCTGGAAATCCTACTTTCTGTTCAATCAAACTCGGACAAACGTAAAACAAGTGCTATTCTAGGCCACTTCAGAGTCAATTAACTGCCTATCAGGTGTGGAGAACAGATTTTTAAAAAACCCTAGGCATAACCTGCTGTATTACACGCAGCGTGGTTTCCAGGGTGTTCTCTACAACTACGAACCAAGAGCACAGGCTTGCAGCATGGAGAGCTAGGGACTGCTACCCAGGACAAGTCCCAGCCTTTTGGCATTGCTCCTGGAGGGGATATTTCTTTCCAGTGGCAAAGTCTCTCTTATGGATCCCTCTATCTACTCCATTTGGTGTAATGCATCCCATGAGGTATCCTGAAACTTACCTCCTTCATAATTAATTTAATTATGGTCTTAGCTTGAGAGCTTCTTGCTAGAGCTAGCCAGCTATTGCTAGTTGGCTGACACAGCACTGCCTTCTGAAGCGCTACCTCCAGCTGGGTACCCAGCTTTATCACCAAGCTTACAGCTAGGCAACTCATTCCCACAGTATAAAAGAAACCTTTCCTGAAAAACAGGTTGGTAAAAAAAAAAAAACCTTGGAGCTATCTTGAGCCTCTGTGAGTCCAATTAGATAAATTTTCTGTGACATACGACTTTAGAAATATTGGTTGCAAAAATAACCAGCAATATTGCTTCAAATAGAGACAAAACAGGACAAGTAACAACATAAACTTGGCTGATGTTCCTACCAAGGACTGCTACTCTGGGAGGCCTTGCTGTCCTCCCACACTGTCTCGGTACAGTCTGTAGCTGTTAGCAGGTACATGCACAACAGCCGTACTTACACAACCTCCAGTCTCGCACGAGCCTAGCTGAAAAGTGACTTGGATATATTGGCAGAAGGTACAAAAATAAGGTGTCTGTCTTTCTAACTTCTGCTCATTTGGCACAGCTTTCCCAACACAGAAAAAGGCAGAGAATTCCCTCTTGCACAAAGGTGTATAAAAACATCTGTTTGCAAGCCTCAGTACCAGGCTTATCTTCATTTCTGTAACCACTGTGAAGAAAACATGGCTGGAGCCGAGGATAAAAGTTTGGTCTACATAGTATTCATAGTAGCCCAGAAAGCAGGGACATTAAAAGCTATAACATGGGTAAAAACTGAATTTAGAAAAATACATATTTCTTGTTTGCAAATGTGTTGTTGCCCATTAGCTATAAGACATAACAAACAGCTGGGGCTGTGTCCTTGGTTCTGCACTTTAGACAGCGAGATTCCTGAACTCAGAGAGATCTCTAGTGAACACCTCAGGCACACTGCTTCTCCGTCCTGCTTGGAATAGCTCACTAAAAATGCTTTTTCTATTTTGAACATCTATATACTCCCACTTTGTGGGTTTTTTTTACTGCTGAGACTTTGAGGCAAGTGCTCTTTCAGTCCAAAGCAGGAGGAAATGGAGCGTTGATGGGTCAGGCAAGCTTAATGTTAATATAAAGACAGACTTTTGATAGCCATTTTAAAGCTGTTATTCTCCTAGTTTGTCAGGATTGCACAGTCTCAGTAAACCCAAACCAAAGCAAAGACAATTAACTCCCAAAACCTGCTCTCTCTTCTCCTGTCCTGCCATAACCCATTTCCTTCTCAGCTTTTCCATTCCTCCACTCTCAGTTCCCAAAAGCAACGAGAACTAAGAAGATAAAGGATCATGCTGTCTCCCTGCAGAGACAGCTACGCACAGTGCAAGCAGAGTCAAATTCTGTTTCAGGTCAGGCAGGTCTTTCCATGGCTGAACATAGCACAGGAACTGAGACAGGAGATGGGCCACAGAACTAACAGGAGGAAAAAAGGAAGGTGGCACTTCACTGGCTTGCTTGTCTCACAAGAAGAACTTAGGAGTATGATTCTATCTGGATTGCACTGGAGCAAGCAAGAAAGAACACAGACAAATTCAATTTTTGTGCAGAAAAATTATAAATGGGATGTAAGTGGGAGTGATGTAGGCAAGGCTGACTTGTCAAAACCTGAAAACAGTAGAGCAAACATACCTGGGCATTCCCCATTGCTGCAGATCCAGGTGCCACGTCGACAAATGCTAGGAAACATATAATGACAAATTAGGCAAAAGTACACAAATTCAAGTATTCTGTTGCAACTTCTTTCCAAAGAATTGAAACATGGGACCCTGTTTCAGGGAAGTTAGTCCAGTCTCAAACATCTTTTCCATTTCCCATGACATCAGACACCCATCCCTTCTTATCACCACTTGACAGCAACTGCTGGTAACATGAGCTGTAACGGTTGCAAAACTCAAGAACTTCTCTTTTCCCACACCAAAGCTCTGTGTTTATAATAGAGTTTTCAACTAGATACCACTGATGTTGAATGAGTTTTAAGTGCAGTTCTCAAGGTATGTCTACTAATATGACAATCATAGGGGAAAAAAAAAGTTTGATGGGATTTCCAGAAAAATCATACAATACAACCCCCAGCTCAAAGAAGGGAACTTCAAAGCCAGACCAGGTGGCCGAGGACCTTGCCATCCTGGACATGTCCAGGATGAGGTCCCATGGCCTCTCCGGGCACCTGTCCCAGTGCTACACCATCTCAGGGGAAGAATTTTTAGTGCAATCCCACAGAGACACTCCTAGTAACCACTGACATGTGCTGATAGTGATTCAGGTGGCTGTTGTTCTTGGGTCTGTGGGATATCATGTCAGGCAGCCCTAGAATCTCCAAAATCAATTTAGTTTTAAAAGGCATTAGATTCTTCTTATTCCTTTAATTACTCCAGCTCTTGAACACCATTTGTGGGGAGTCATTTTATTGTAAATGGTAAATGAAGAGACAATGGAATAACGCTTCTCACATCAGTATCAAATTTAAATAACAGGAAGCATTTTTAATGACACAGTCTACCAGGCAGCACTGATCTCCCGAGAGCACTAAGGCTGAACAACATGGCCAAGCTCAAAGTTACAGACAGCTCCAGGGAAAAAGACAAAATGCTAATGATATAGTTATGGTTCATATTCTGCGACACATGGTGCAGGTAATGAAAAACTTCTGACTAACAGTGATGATGCATAGACCTTTCTTCTGCATAGGGTGGTCTTCACTAAGTCCTCCTTCTGTCCTCTAATGGGAAACATCTGGGCACACAGTTGTCTGAACTCCTTCCACAACTATGTTCACACTTGCACAAAACCAGATCAGGAATATATTACTCATTCTCCTTCCTTTCTTTGCACAGCTAGCCTTCCCCTCCAAGCCAGCATTCACAAGTGAAAAGAAAGAAAAATCATGAACCGTGCAGCTGGGAAGATTCATTAGTTTTGCAAGAAGTTCCAAGCTAACTCCTTTCAGAAAGAAACAGGGTTTAGAGGTTAAATAAACGTAGGAAGTCAAAACAAAGACACCACTGCTGACACTAACCAGACATGGGAACCTGCTGGTCTATCTTATCCACAGGAAACCGGTAGTTCTCTACTGTTTGAAGGAGTATGACCCTCACATTGTTCTATCAGATTAAATATCCCTTTAAAAGCAGACCTGATTTTGTCTTTGTGAACAGCTCGGTTCTTGGAAGGGGCTGGCATTTCCAGTAAGAGAGCAGGTCCTTTGCCAGGGAAAGGAAATTTTTAAAAAGTAGAGAGATTTCTAGAAACATTATCTAAACCAGTCATTAACCAGTGTGCAGTACTTATCTAGAGCAACAGCAACCACACCAGAGCAACACAGAGCTTACCATGAGTTGCAGTCCTGGGAGATGGTGAAGCCAGGAGGATAATGTTTTCCAGAGTGGATGCAGGAGCAGTCGGAACTTGCAATGCAGTGTTCACCATCAAGGAGCTTCCCCTCTGGTTAGATCAGGCAACAGCAGATACACACACCAAACACACACAGGGACACAGATATAAACATGATTAGATTTTCTAGTTCTTCATATACTTTGGCAAGACTTCATATGCATTATTATCCATACTCAGTCATCACTGGCAATAAAAAAAAAATGAGGCTTGCCAAAAAGCCTCACAGGGGCTGATGTCTCCTTTCTTTCTAGTGCTGCCTCTCCCTCAGATGTGCTGAATGGAGCATTTCTGGTGCTCCCAGAAGAGCTCTTTGCTTAGCAAGTGCTCAAGTCCAAAACAAACATACTGGAACACACAAGTCAAACACAAGGGAGCATGATCGAGGTGGATCAGAACTGGTCTAGAAACATGACTGTTGGAAAAATGCATGCACTTCATTGACCGCTGTAAAGGGTGTCCAGACAGGTTTTGCATTTGTTGTAAGAGGACAGAAGGGGAGACAAAGTAGGGAATGAAGAAACAAAGTTGGACACCATAAACGTCTAGCAAACAGGGTCTGAGAACAAGAAACATTATCATGCCGAGCTGTGTTTTCTCATCTTCTGCAAAAGCAGAAAGTGAAAGGCCCAACTTGCCAACTTGGATCTAACTGCTGAGGTTTCCGTATCACACAACTACAATTAGCTATTCTATATGTAGAATATTTTATCTTACAAAGATAAACGGAAGCACAGAAGAGTTACAAGACTTGTTTGAGGTTGCACTATAAGCTAGTAATAAAAGAAAGGACGAGTTTCTTTCTCTTAGATCCCCATGTGGAGAGAGAGTTAATATTCTTCCATTTTTAGAAGACTTGCTGTAGCAAAACATGTTATTTGTCAAAAGCCTCTCTCCCACTTCTTTGAGGGACTCCTTCCAATTGCCTGCAGAGGTACTGGCCCTTTTCCCTGGCAGCAGCAGTCACCACTGACAGCAAGATACAGGTAAGTCCCCTTTCTCCCATTCTTCCCATAGAGCTGCCTGGAAAGACCTTTGCTGTCGAGAAAATCTTTTCAGTGATAGATAGTCAAAACAATTTTGAACATTTAAGAGTAGTGTGGTTCCAGATAGCACGAGAAAACATAATGTCTGCCTGTGTGGCAATAACAATTCCATTTACAGTAATTAAACTGTATGGTGGATTTAAGGGAAAAAAAAAAAAAAAAAAAAAAAAGACACGTTCATTGGACAGATCCTTTTTACGCTTGGAGCACCAGAGAGAAGCTAAGTGAAGGTGTAATCTTCATCCTAAATCCCAAATTCCTCTGTTCATCTCTCAGATCCTCCTGGTTCTCTATGAAACTCAAATTAAAGTTCTTCCCTGTGGACTGGGAACCAAGTAACAATAAAAGTTTTGAACTGCTAATTGTTATTTCTTTCCATGAAGTTCCTTCTACCCATCTACTTGTTCCTTGAGCATTTCCTTTTCTGTTGAGCTCCTGTTTCTCTGTTCTTCAGTTCCCACTCCCTTAGGCCTGTCCCATGGTGAAATGAGCTGTGTAGCTACCAAAGAAAGAATCACGGAATCATAGGGTTGGAAAGGACCTCTAAAGGCCATCTAGTCCAACCCCCCCGCAGTGAGGAGGGACATCCGCAACCAGAGCAGGTTACTCAGAGACCCATCATATATATGATAGAGTTCTTGTGAAGCCAGGGGACTCACCTCTTTCAGCTTTTGCCACCACCCCCAAGACTGCACAAATATACAGCTAGATCCTTCATAACAAAATAAGCTCCTGTGTCTACCTAACAGTACTTGTCACCCTCCATGTGCACCTTTCCAGGTCCTACCACAGAGTGACAGCTTTGAAGCTCTGATAAAAAACTGGCAGCTAAATGGGAAACTAGCAAGCTCTGAATGAAATAACAAATCCTCAAGCAAGGCTGACATTGTCACCAGTTTTATTTTGGAAACCAAATTACTTCTCAGTAAACCTCCATCACACCTGTATCTTGTACAGGGGACAGTAAATACCTCTGTGCATTCACATAACCTCTAGAGCTGAGGGGTGAAATGCAGAGATAATCCTATTGAAAATAAACACACAAAACAAAAAGAAAAAAACAAATAAACAAGCCCAAAACAAACATCCAAAACCCACAACAACAAAAAAACCCAGCTAGAAATGAGAGCATGTGGAGCTTTGCAATCCGGAATAAAACTCTCCTCTTGCAGCTGTTGTAACTACAATAGAAAGAGGAGAAAGACTGTGGTGGTCTGGCTGCACCTTTTAAGCCAATCCAATTTCCTGTACAAATAATTCAACTATAAGTGAAATTGTTAATCTAAAATCTTGAAGATCTTTGGAATTACAGTGCAAGTTCTACCATACTGTTTTTCTGTAGGAAACTCCTTTGGTATATTCTCTATTCTTCCTCCAACCAAAAGCAATCCAGAAGGAATCTAGATGTGGCAGTGGGAAGCGATCCCTCACCAAGAAAGAGAGGCAATCCTGCAGTACTACATGGTGCTGATTTTCACAGAATCGTTTAATTTTTAGTTGGGTCTGAAAGTGGCCCTTTCACGGAGTGAGCATACAGGCATCACAGAAACTGGTTTATTCTAGGTCATGGTCCCAGAAAAGAGAAGCGATTTCAGGAAAATTTAAGGGAAGACACAGCTTTCCTTCTTCTAATAAAATAGGTAGCAACACTGCCAAACATTTCTCTATAAATAACCCACTAAATAAATTACCAGGGCAGCTGCAGCCATCAACACATTGTCCGTGACACACTTCATTGATATTCAGGCTCTGGCAGGTTTTGGCACAAGGGGCTACACATTCCTTATACTCCATGCCAACTGGACATCTTGGCCCTGAAACAATTAAAAGAAATTAGAAATGCAAAATTCTCAATAACTCTTAAATAAAGAAATCCCTTAATTATCAAAGGCTGAACCACAGAGACACCAAAAAAGGTCATATCCTCTCCAGTCAATGATTTCTTTTTCAGAAACAGAACACTTCAGAAACTTGATTTTCAGTTTGCTGAAATACCATCCACCAGGTTGTGCAGTAAATACTTGGTGATTAAAGTCAATTTCTATTCTAATAAATTGAGTAACTAAAACCAAGTGCATTAAGAACAATCAAGCACGGGGAAAAGTTCTGCAGTAATATCTAAGTAATTTGTGTAGACAAACACAGTCTGTACTTTTAAACTATGCAGTTATTCCACTCACTGGTGAACTTACACTGGTCTATGTTTCCAGAGAGAACTGGGATACAGTTAAGACTCTGAAATCCCGTCTTTATTCTTCCAGAGAACTGCCAGCACAGGAAAACACCCGTGCTGTGGTATCTTCACTGTTGTCCTTTTCAAGACTAGGCCATTATGCAAGCTCACATTCTAGTCACTCCCTCATTTTGATGCACAGGCATACCCCACAAGACTGCATGGGCAGGGAGTAGGAAGAAAAGATTAGAGCCTGCACCTTCTCAGCAAAACCTCTACTGAAGAAGGTGGGGGGGCAACAAAGGAGCAGTCTTGCCCTCTGTGGCTCCAGGGCTTGGTAGAGTGTGACCAGCACTAGAGCCCTTCCAGCTCAACAGTGTTTCATGCCTCCAACATAACCATCAGCATCAGCTCCTGAGAAAGCATCATACAACAGCTGAAGGGGGATGGAAAATTAAGCTCCTGCTGTGGCAGCAGGCTACCTCTCCTTTTCATAACTCAGAAAAAAACAGTTTGTGAAGTTAAGGGTTAGAAAGGAATTCTGAAACTCCTGAGAATAAAGAGGGGTTCAGTTCACTCATGGCTCTAGTTAGACTTACAGATGGTGATAGCAAACTAGGGTTCTCTGGCTTGCACCCTGAGCAAGGAGACAGGTTTTCATCAGATCCCTTTTATGTCCCAATGGAAAAGTAACAAACTACTCCTAGAAATAAGACTCTCCTCTAGTGCAGAATCCCTTGCAAAAGTTGTTGGCAATATCTTCCTGTCCTAACCATAATCTTAAGGCAGAGTTTTCTTAAGTGGTGGCCCATAGCAAAATATCTTTACCAGAGAAGAAAGTGTTGTCGGTACCTAAGAGTCACTCCATGAAATTATTTTACATAAACTTCTTGAGAAAATTGTCCTGCCTACATAATGTAAAAACCATGAGACAAATCACTGAGGACATGGTATTAGATTATTGATTTATTATTGTGATTATTCATTTGTATGCCTGTGTATTTAGCTGTGGTTCTCCAGTGGAGGTGTATATCAACAGTGGAGGCAAACACGACCTTTCCTCTACAAACACAATCCATCCCAGTCAATATGGGCACTTCCTTATTGCAAAATCTCAGCAGAGATGCAATCACGAGCTCTGACCTCAACAAAGCTGGGCTAATAAGGCCCCATTTCAAGATGCTATCAGGATCTCTAACCTAGAGATAATTTGGCTTAAGGAAAAAAAAAAGCAAGATCTCACTTTCAGTGTAATTGGTTAAAACAAATAAAGGACAAAACAATTGTCTTCACAAAAAAGTGTTAAGGAGAGCCTTTCACAAGGATGCTGACTCAGAGATACAGGCTGGATGTCCTAAATAACCTAGTCTATTACTTTGTGTATCAAATAAGTCATCACTGATTTTGTGCATTGTGGTGGGACCTGTAACAGCTCAGGATCTTCTTCATTAATGGTTCAAACAATCCTGCCTCAGGGGTAACAATTTCTAGAAAAAGGTGAGTGATAGAGAGCTGAAAGGGGAGTAAGGGAAAGGCACTGCAGGTAAATGGAAGTGACAGGCACTTCAGATTTTAACTTGACATGCTTGTATCAACCCGAATCAACACCCTAAAAAGACACCAGTTGCTTTTAGTTGCAGCAGGCAGATCTGCAAGATAAGCACCATCTCAGTGGCGATAAGCAGCAGAGGAATAATCCTGTCAGCTTACTGCATGAGCTCTCTTCAGGCCACCCATCCAAAATCACTCCTTGCAGAGCACAGCTTCTCGCATAATCGAGGAACACCGAACAGTGACAGTCCATGCCCTGGGTACAGACACAGATGTCTCTTTCACAGAGATCAATGTATGGCTCTGGATCAACTCGATGGTGGCACCGGGAGAAGGTCAAAGATGTTCTTAGGAGCTGGCAGCTTTCCAAGACACCCTGCACAAGTGAGGAGTAAATGCAGAAAGAGAGGGAGAGAAAAAGAGGCAAACCAAGTTACTGTAGTCTCAAGAAGGAGGAAGAAAACTCAACTTTTCCAAACACACTGTTATCCATAAAGTTATTTAACAACAGTCATATTATTTAACACTACCATGTAGCTAACACTATAGTCAAGAGCTACTGGTGAGCTATATCCATTTATTCACTCCATCCACATACACACAGAGGTACACTAATATACTGATTATTATAAAATGGAGTGTCATACAAGGGATGTTTCATGTAGAACATGCCAGGCAATCAGTCAGGAAGCAGACAGAAGCAAAGAATGCTTCTTAGCCAGTGAAGAACCAGATGGTGTCTGGAGTACCAGGAAGACACACACAGCAAGGGACAGGAACTTACAATTGAGGTACTTAGGAAGAAAAATTAACAGACCATCTTTTGGATAAAGAATGAAAGATCAAGTCTGACTGGGATCCAAGGAGTCAAATTCATTTCCCACTTCTGGCCACATGTTACTGTTGCTCCTGCTGGCTTGTCCAATGCACAACAGATTAATTCAACTCCGTTAAGTGGCAGAAAAATATCCCAGGGAAGAAAAGCAATTCATTCTGCTCTTCTCATGAGTTAAATGAGCATGGTGACAGCGAGTGTAAAGACAAGACTGCACTATGAGAGGGAGGGTACCAAGACCTCTCCTTTCAGTTGGCAGCAAGCTAAGATGACACTTGGCTGTACATGAAACAAAACCTAAGGAAAACTTGTTTATAGCCAGGTTCTCCAAGGGAGGTTCCAAAATAGATTTTCTCTTATGTATGCATTATGTCACCATTCAAGAAGTCTGAGGTCCTCAATGCAGCTTCCTGAAAGGATGACACTGAGTTTAGATAAGTGGAAAAATGGTTTTCTGACACAATCCTGGCAAAAACAGTTCAAGTGTAACTTTCTTTAACTTATTTGTCAGTGTTTTATAAAAGCAGATGTAAGCATGCTGTATGTTTCAGGTGTTACACATAGTATAACATATACATATAGGTGTGATACATTAAGGGCATGTAACATTCTTCAGAGTAGCTCACAGTAACCATTAATTACTCTCAAACACCTTAACAAGTACCTGAGGTGACAGCACATACAAGCTGCTGTGCTAAACAAACAAAAATCCCAACCCAAACCAAAAAAAGTCTTGTTTTCATTTTTTAGGAGATCAAAACAGGAGACAGAAACCCCAAGGGGTTCAGCAAACATGCAGATTTCTTCTGTGAATAGCAGATGGTGTACCTGTATAGGAAAACTGAGTAGGAAAGGCTTCTTTTGCTAAAGGGTATTTTGTCCAGGTGATCAGCTACAGCCAATATATGTCTGAACTGAGAGAACTTCCTGCTTATGAAAACAAACCAGCCAGAAATGTCCGGCCCATTGGGAATATATTGAGTTCAGTGAACAAACACATATGCAAGGAGGTTTTGAGCTCTCCAAAAAAGGTCTCAGGGAACTTAAAGCAAAGCAAACTGAGTAACAACAACAGTAGCAGCACAAAAAAAAACCCCAAACTATTAAAGCAGCACTTCCAAGGTGAAACTGATACAACCAAAAGTGAGCTCAGAGCCATTCAGAAGATGAGCAGTGCAGTGACTCCTAGATTGAAGCCTTGATCCAGATACTATCAAATACAACAGAAAACCAGTATATGCAAGAACATTCAGGGGCTGCGTTAATAAGCTCTCTTAATAAGGTAATAGTTTGTTAAAAAGGTAATAAAACTCAACTGGTATGTTGCAATAGAGCTCAGACTACGTGTATTCCACTAAACAGTAAAACTACTAGAAACAGTCTTTTATGACCATGTTTATTAGATACCAGAAAATTACTTTAAAAATAAAGAAGATTATAAACACACAAAAAAGAAAAAAAAATTTCACCTTCTTTTAAATTTGTTTTCTATAGTGTTTTCTGGCCTTGATCTTGTTCCATAACAACTTACCTAATGACTAAGCTCAAGCTGAGTATCAAGAATCCATGTTACGTATTTTACAAAGCAACAGCTTTTTTTTCCCCCTCTACATGAACGTTTTCTTGCCAAATTGCTTCAGATTTTCTAGTGACTTTATACAAGAAATTATAGCTGAAATGCTCCCATCTTTTAGGCATCTCAACCATTGTGATAAATTAATGGATGTAAGCTGATATACGGGTAAATCCAAATAGATACAAAACAAACCAAAAAAACTGTTTACCATGAGGGTGATCAAAAGTCAGAACAAGTGCTCAGAGGCTGTGGAAGCACCACCCTCAGAGATATTCAAAATGTGAGTGGACAAAGACCTGAGCAACCTGACCTAGGATGGCCCTGTTGCAAGCAGAGGATTGGACTAGATGGCCTGCAATGGTCCCTCCCTTCCAACTTAAACTATTCTGCAAACTATTTTT
>WTSP01014627.1:84535-103305 GCA_025331215.1 Actenoides lindsayi | reverse complement strand
TGCATCGTGCAGTTCGCGTTGTGGGCAGGGTTCGGTGTGTGCTTTGTGCACCTCCACAGAGCTTGTCTGTCCAAACCAAGTCCAAAGGAGTTACCACCGCACACCTCCCTGGGTGACGCAGCACACCGGCAGGCACACATTTCCTGTGGCAGACAAGATTGCCTCTTGATGACCTGTCCCATACAACAACTCTTTAGAAGCTGCAGGTTGGCCAGATGGGTCAGAAAGAGGCACCCACGCTGAGTATCTTAGTCAATACTACCAGATGCTGTGACTTCTTCCAGGTTGGTTAAGAGGAGACGTTTGTTTAAAGTAATGTTGCATGCTTTTGGGTGGAATTTGAACTCTTGTCCCTATTCACGTGTTCAAAAGTTTCTGCCTTGTAGTGAAAGGGATTCATCTGCAATTTTTGACCAACGATCAGTAATGTTACGTGATGTCTGGTACTACTTGTACTACTTCTTGCTTAGCTTCTAAATGGACAATTTCTTCATATATTTTTCTCTGCAAAGATGATAGTGGAGGGTGAAAGCTTGTGGTTTTTCTCATTCCTGTTGTTGAATTACTTTACAAAAAGAAGTACAACATGTCACTCTCCACTCACAAAGGAATTCCCTCTCATTCTTCAATTCAGCCAATCTGCTTAAATAACAGAGTTCTTTTACAGTAAACCCTCAAGTTAAGCTCTACAAGAGGCAGATGACAATTGGTCTGTTCTCACCTATTATCTCTCATCCAGTCAGCTTCCCTCTTGATCTTTCTATCTATCATCTGAGGAAAATATTCTCAAAACACAACCTTTGCACGTTACATTATATCATTTCAGGTTAGTAATATTTTGTAGGAATCGGGAATAAAACCCCATTCTCCTAACATCAATATCTGTCTGTCTTGACTCACTTCGCTGTTAATTATGAACTGCTAATTTTATACGTGGGCCTGAAAACCTATACCAGATTAATAATTGAAATAATGTACTCTAGAGCTTAGCACTAGGCTTTATTTGCTTTATATGTGTAAAATGAACCCTAGTTGTAATCTAGCCAGTATTCTGAACATAAACATTTCACACATTGTGCTTTAAACTGTTTCCTGATTTGCTACTTGTAGCAAATTGGACAGTGGTAGCATAGGTATGCTGGTTTAATAGAACAAGTGAGACAGATGCCAACTTGCTGATTTATTACAGTTATATATATTTATCATAGGTTCTAACAGTATTCTCTTACTGGACTTTCATGTAATCCTGTGTTACAATGACCTTTGCTCCCCTGTCTGCAGATGTTTTAATGCTGTTTTGACTATGAGCTTGTAAGCCAATTAAAAAAATTATCTGTTATCAATTAGTCTTCCTCATTATTCTCAACATCCCCCAAATCCAATTTCCCTGTATAGAAGTAACATTTTTGAGATCTTCAACTGCTATCATCTTTTATATTAATGACCTGAATATTATATCTGAATATCTTATATAGCCCATATCAAGTTAATTTCAATATGTATTGGTCTAATAAAAAAAGAAAGATAAAAAAAAAAAAAAGAATGGAACATAAATAACAGTAACAGAAAGAGAACACAAAACATGAAAAAAAGAATCTGAACCCTGAAAGAATTATTAAGCTTTTAGATAAAATAATATAAGTAGAAAGAAGTAAGAAAAATTGCCAAAATCAGAAGGTGGCAACAATTGCTGCATTATGCTTGTACTTTCTTCAGTTCTGGTTGGTAGCTGCTGGAGTGGAATAAAAACACTCATGAAAAATGCATGCTGTTTGTATACTTCTCAGTTTGTTTCCTTTTGAACTTTCTCTCAGAACAATCACAGGGCACAAGAGCAAGTGTGTTGAAGGCACAGAACATGCATCTACAAAATTCAGCTCCCTCCGCCAGCCTCACATAGTCACTACAGCCTTCAACAAGTTACTCAGTTACTCTTTTTCTGCCAGCAAAAGGAAAAATAACACTACTTACCTGCTTTGTAAAGAGCCGTGTAATATCGCAGTAATTATTGGAAAAATCAGGTTTGTTACCCAATTTGAAATAGTAACCCTCCACCTACCAAGTTCCATCAGGCGAATTTCAACTATTAAGTCACCTAAACGAATGAAGCAGAAGGCAGAATATCTTACTTCTAATTCTTACCATGTATTATTGGTGCAGAATCTCTGCAAGCACTAATAATTTAATGACAGGCAATGAAGAGATTTAAACTAAGCAGTCAGCCATGGTGGTGTTTGCTAATATCAGATTCAGCTGCAGTGAAGTCCAGCTTTTAATTTCTGCAGGTGCTGCCTGTCTCTGCAGTCCTTCGTGTAGGTAGGGTACGTTTACTCCTGTGACCATGTTAGTACAGCAAATAAAGAAACCATTTGTTATAGCACAAACGGCGTGCTGAGTTAGAACATGCTGTCCGATAGCCTCGTGAGCCATTCGCATGAGCATTTTGCTTTGGCTATACTTTTATTTCTTACTTGGTTCACCTGGTAATATTCCTTTTTTTTTTTTTTTTTTTTTTTTAAATAAAATTTAGCAACCCAGGTAAGACCACACACTGGCAACAATAGATTATTATCTCTTTTTGTTTAGCAACATTGCTCAGCATTGGGGAAAAAAAATCCAAAACAACAAAATGGAAGAAATAGCTTTAGAATTACAGTGAATTGCTCCAGATCTGAACCATACTAAGGAGGATTTGTGAAACAGAATGTACATCGTGCTAATTCGATCAGTCCCAGGTCTGTAATGTTACTTTTTTTTCTTTGGAGAGCAGAGTGTTGCCTGAACTGCTTGACTGATGAGTGGGGTTTGAATGAAGCCGTGTTTCTTGGGACGAGAAAACAGGACAAAGAGATGAAAACACCTTCTAGAGATTGTTCAGTTCACTGCCTGTCTGATGAAGGATTATTCTCCATGACCTTTGTTCAGTTCAGTTCTAAAAGTTCCAACAAACAAAATTCTACAACAATTGCATTTTAGTCTCAAAAATTATCAGTATGTGAGAACATATACTAATAGGTATATATTCATAACAAGCTGAATCTTAGAATCATAGAATGGTAGAGGTTGGAAGGGACCTCTGGAGATCAACAAGTCCAAGCCCCTGACAATGCAGGAACACCCAGGGCAGGCCACACAGGAACAGATCCGGGTGGGTCTTGAAAGTCTCTGGAGAAGGAGGCTCCACAACCTCTCTGGGCAGCCTCTTCCAGGCTCTGTCACCCTCACAGTGAGGAAGTTTTTCCTCATGTTGGGGTGAAACTTCCTGTGTTTCTCCTTGCTACCATTACCTCTCATCCTATCACAGGGTACAACTGACAAGAGACTGGCGCCTTCTGCTTGACCCCCACCCTGCAGATATTTGTAAACATTCATGAGATCCCCTCTCAGTCTTCCCTTCTCCAGGCTAAACAGCCCCAGGGCTCTCAGCCTTTCCTCATCAGAGAGGTGTTCCAGTCCCTTCACCATTCTCGCAGCCTCTGTTGGACTCTCTCTAGTATTTCCCTGTCCCTCTTGAACTGGGGAGCCCAGAACTGGATACAATACTCCAGAGGTGGTCTCACTAGTGCAGAGTAGAGGGGGAGGAGAACCTCCCTCGACCTGCTGGCTACACTCTTCTTTATATAACCCAGGTTCACTACCTGATGTCCTATTGTATCTATCTGTTTAAAGTGTACAAACATCTAAGTAGTGACACAAGGAACGGGACTTTTATTCCTTTTGTATGGCAGAGACAAGATGGAAACCTGAGGCATTTATTTAGAGTACAGGCAAGAGAAGGAAGAGAAAGGAGAGAAACCCCAGTGCTGGGATTTGTTGTCAAGTAATGTTAGAACTACAGCAAATGCATTTCCCTTGATAAAGAGGCAACTTACTGGAATGCCCTGGCAACAATACTGGAGATGACCAAGCTGGTAGCAGATGCTGAAAGAATATACCATGAGTCCGATGGGCTCTGCAGAGAGGCAAAAAGGGAAATGGACGTAGAAAACCGAAACTAGTAGCCCAGATTTGTCAACAGCGGAGTCAGGATTAGAATCCACCTCTAGCAGGTCCATTATTACGTCTAAATAGAGATATGTAATAATTCTCTTAGAAATAATGTATGGATCTAACAGTCTTTCAAAGTTACACATTTTAGACCTTAAATTCTGTAATGTGACGAGTTCCTTAGGATCATCACAAGGAAGCCAGCAACTTCTGAAAGGAGATATTCAGGTCAACCATTTATTGTTTTTCACAATGCCTAATTACTTAATATGTTCAGTTTAAGGCCCACAGATAATATTGCCTGTTTGCGACACTCCCAACAGTATGGCTAAAGCCTGTGCTCTTTAAAATGACCATTGGTATTGAGATCCTTGTTACTGGATGTCCCTGATTTTTACAGGGGCTGTGTACTCAGAATTTTGAATAAATGGATCTGCATATATGGAAACTGTGGCTTAGTTTACTGGAAACTGCCAGTCACGGCAACTCCTTTGCTAACTTCAATGCAAAATCAGGGCCCTATCAGCCACTTTTTAAATAGGCTGTGTCTTAAACCTGATTATTCTTCCCTAAGAAAATCCAGAGAGACAGCAACAAAGCTAAAATTAGAAATCAGGAGCTGTGGCTTCCAAGGCAATGCACATTACGTGACACTTTTTCAATACCAGAGGCATTTTCTGTTAGCAAAAATGGCTCACGGAATATATTGCACCACGTAAAAATCTTCCTTCAAAACTCAGTTGGATGATAACATGATGTTTACCTACCAAATTTCAAAACACCAGCAATTAGTAGAAACAGTGAATAACAAAATAAATAATTAATCCTGGTGATTAAATAATGACTACAGTGTCACAACTTGTAGCTATAATGGCATCACCTCATGCAGCTGCTTCAAAAAGTAATATATCCAGTCAAAATAGTAATCTCTGGAGGTACCATAATTTGTTCAAAGCACATTATGCAATTAATCATTCTCCACGACACCTTCATGAAACAAAACTTTGCTTATATATACTTAATGTTGAAAACTACAGGCTTAGATAGAACATGTAATTGTTGACAAAGAGTAGTGCAAATTATATTTAAATATGAATCATGGCACACATTTGAAGATCTCAGCCGCTAACAGCCACAATTTAGAAAATGGAATTTTAAGAACAGAGAAAAATGGTTTATTTCGGAAATATTCCAGCAAAAACCTTCAGCCCATGTGAGCTCTCCACTCCCAGCAAATGGCAAGCAAATTAGGAACTGCACAGTTGGAGAATGTCACATTACCACCAGCTAAAGCAAAGCACAGTTTCTTCGGGAGGCTCTCCACTGAGCAGTATGGTCTCCAAAGGTGACGGGAGAGCTCTTGGTCACTCTTAATGCAAGGCATAAAACTCTTTAAAATGGCAGCTTACAGCTAAATAGGCGATGCCAACATTTTACGTTCCACTTAAGGCTAACCAAATAGAGTGCATTCTGCTTATGCTACAGCTTGGGTAGCTTAGTCACGCCAGGCAAGACCTTACCACTGAAAAAAACGTGTGGTTGATAGACTTGTAAATATAAAAATAATTCTTTCAACATTTCCGTAGCAAAACAGCTTCTGTGCGCCTACCCGATCATCAGATCTAAGAGCAATTATAAGGACAACAGGGCGGGGTAAGTAAATGAACACTGAAATAATACATCTTGGGCATCTCCTGGAAATAGCTCGGGATTGTGTTTTCAGTGAGACCCTGCATTTCTTCCTCGTTTCACCCAGACAACTGCATAGCCATTTTGGATTACTCTTCTACTTTACCCGCTATGTTATGTCACCAGGCAGTGCTCAGGTGACCTGGCCGTTTAAATTTCACATCCCTCCCTCCTCGTCTTCGTCGGGAAAAAGTAGTAACGTTATGCATTTATGGTGTGTGGGGGGAGAAAGACGGTTTAAGCCTGTGAAACCAATTAAGAGACGTCCAGATAGAACGGGCATTGTTGAGCTCCTGGCAGAGGGCCAGCCTGAGCCAAACCCATCTGGGGTAACACTTTTTGGGGGCGGGAAGCGGGGGCCGCCCGGAGAGCAGGGCCAGAGGGGGGGCTTTCCGAGGCGCGCTGAGAACGCTGACGCCCGATCGCCTCGTCCGTGCCCGCGGCCATCGCCTCGCACAGCGGACAGCAAGGGCCGGAGGGCGGACGGAAGGAAGGACGGACAGCAAGGGCCGGAGGGCGGACGGGAGGAAGGACGGACAGCAGGGGAGGGCGGGAGGCCGACCGCCACCGCCGTCCCACACCCTGCCCCCATCTCCCCGTCCGCCGTCCCACCGCCTCAGTCCGCTCCTCACTCCGCGCATGCGCAGCCGCCTCCCGCGGGCCGCCGTCCGGCCGCGGGGCGCATGTGCAGTGGAGGGAGGGGAGGGGATGGGGGACGGGTGCGCGACCCGGAGCTGGCGGGAGGAGGAGGAGGGCACGGTATGTGGGGGCGGTGCGGTGGGGCTGCTCCCTCCCGCGCTCCCCGTCCTGCGGCCCTCTCGGGGGCCGTCCTCGGGGGTGCGCCCCCGTTTCCTCTGTGCGCGGCCTGCCCGAGACCGGCCTCGCCTCGCCTCAGGCGGGACGGGGCGCCCGCGCCTCTCTCCAGGCCCCGCCGCCGCCTCAGCCCTACGGCCCGTGGATGTCGCCTGGCTCTGCCCGGCCGGCCGCGCCCCCGGCGGGGGACTGAGGGGGCGGGGGCAGCTGCGGGGGAGCCGTTCCCCGGGGGCGGGCGAGGAGGAGGAGGAGGAGGAGGAGTAGCTGGCGTGGCCGGGGGCTGGCCCGGCCTTCCCTGCTGGCTGCCAGGCCTGGGTCGGAGCGGGACGGGTTAGTTCGGGATCTGCTCGTCACACTTCCCAGCGTAGCTGTAGGGAGAGGGCGGCGCGCTGTAGAGGTGCCAGCAGCCTGTCACCACCTTACAGCTGCCAGCTTGCTGAGGCACGTGGCTCTGCTTCAAACGTGTGTGAGAGCTGCGCTCTTGTTATGTGTCCCTGCTGCAGTTTTCCCATCCATCACCTGGGCTGGGAAATTTGGGAACTGCAGAAACATTTACAGTGGCTGCTGTCCACCTTTCCTCTTTCTTGACATTCCAGCAGCATAGACAGTAATGGGGGCTTGGCTTGACTGCCATTGAAAAGGATATGTTTTCAACTGCTGGATAAATAATTTATGTCATGGGCAGGCAGTGATGATGCGGTTTAGAGACAGATCCGGAAAAATAATGAGCGTTGCATGAGGTGCTGTGTCCCTTGTATGTCTTTTTTAAGAAAAAGTGTTGTCCAGTTGTAACAGGTACGGAGCGTATGTGATGCTGCAGTGGTGTTTGTAAACACACTGAAATAGCTTTATTTACAACACAGCCTCTTTGAATGGGGGAAAAAAGAGTAAAATTGGCCAGATGCAATGAGAGAGTTTTACCTTTAAGACCCTTAGAGGGAAACATTTGAGGTGCTCATCTGGAACACACTGTAACCCCCAGAAGCCACACTGCTGAGGCGTTAGGAGCTGTACTGCTGACATGAGCAGGAGCAGTTGCTTCAGCTGAACCACGATGACCATGGTGTAAGCTCTGCGTCAACAACACTGGAATTGTTAGGCTTTTCTGGAGCCATTCAGTTCACCAAGGAAAAGGTGGCAGGCCCATGGAAGTAGCCCACAAGCAGATTCGGGTTTCTATTCACCAGCAGGATTTGTGTTACTAAGGAACTGTGTCAAAACTGCAGTACTGTGTCTGGATCTGGGCTCCCCAGTATAAGAAAGACAGTGCCATAGTAGAGCAAGTCCAGTGTAGGGCCACAAAGATGGTTAAGGATGTCTGATGTAAGAGGCAAGGCTGAGAGAGCTGGAACTCTTCAGCCTGGAGGGGAGAAAGGTCAGTGGGATCTTGCAGATGTGTGTAAATACCTGATGGGAGGGAATATGGAAGATGGAGCCAGGCATTTTTCAGTACTGTGCAGTGAAAGCACAAGTGACAATGAGCACAAACTGATAGGGTTTTTTTTTCATTTAAATAAAAGAAAAAATATTTACTGCTGTGGTAATTGAACACTGGAACAGGTTCGTGGCATCTTTGGAGATAATCAAAACCCAACTGGAAATGATCCTTAACAACCTGCTCAGCTTGACCCTAGTGTCAACAGGGGCATTGGACTAGACAATCTCCAGATGTCCTTTCCTACCTCAGCTGTTCTGTGTACTCTGTATCTGTATGAAGAAATGTGTCTTTGTTTTACTTAATGAAACAGGTTGGTTTTTTTTTTCGCCAGCACTTTCTTATTTTACTATTCAGTTGCTATAAATTACTGAAAGTTTTTAGTGTTCATTTCATCTGTCAGTACTAACATGTAGTTTGCTCTGCAGATGTCCTGTAGCATGGCAGGTGAAGAGGACTTCATTTTGGAAGAAAAAACATTCAAGCAGTACTGTGAAGAATTTATTAAACATTCACAGCAGATAGGAGATGGTTGGGAGTGGAGAACCAGCAAGGTAAAATAATGATAGTGTTAATTTTTAGATACCCGTGCTGGCCTTTTTGAGCTGTTGAGAACTACCACAGGCTGGCACATCTGTCGAGGAGATGTTTACAACACATGAAATAAATGGCATTTTACACAACTGGTCTAAGAACAAAATAGTGCACACGCGGTTTACATGAGGATTTAGGGCAATACATCTACTGAATAGGGTTCATGAATCCAGGAAGAACTGCTGGGATGATTCAGTGCAACTTCTGTAACAAAGGGGCAGGATTACCTGCTGTTTTGATTATTTCTGTTTTGATCAGCAAATGTCTTTTAAGACATTATGCAGTCTTCGTATTTAAGAATCCCCAGTGTTGAGGAAAGTCAGAGCCCTCAACAAGCCTTTTGAATGTTTGGCTAATCTTAAAATTGAATTTACACAATAGGAAAAAAAAAACCTGTTATTTTTCATCTTAACAGGCTATTCTTAATCTTCCAGCTGTTGGTAGCCCTACCTTGTCTACTAATCTGAGGACCCTTCTTTTATCAGAACTCTCCCTGTTTTGGTACTTAAAATTCAGATCACTTCATCCCGTAACCTTGTCAGTGTAAAAGCAAAACGTGCTGAGCTCCCTGACTATTTGACGTGTTTTCCAATATTTTAATCAGTCTTGTGGATCTCTTCTGAATCCTTCCCAGTATATAAAAATCCTTCCTCAGCTGTGGGCAGAACTAGACAATGAATGTTGTATCACTGTGAAATTCAAACCTCTGTGCTCTGGGCAAGTGCTTGTGGTTCTATATCCGAGGATCACTTTAGCACTTTAAGCTGAAATAGCACATAGTCATTGTTTCAGATGTGTGTATTTTATATTTAAATATTTTTATGTTAAAATACATGTTAGTTGCATACAGCAACCAGAAGAATCTGTCTGTAGTCGTGATTAATCCTCATTATTTGCCACTTCCCTGTAACTTTCAAACCTCACCAATAATAATTACATATTGTTTCTAGGTCATTAATCAAAATTTTAAATAGCGTGGGGCCAAGACTAGTCCCACAGGACCCCATTAGAATCACTTTTATGATGATTCCCCATTTTTAAAGTTGCATTAGAGATCTGTGAATTAGTGATTTTTTTCATCTTCTAGTGTGTGTCAGATTAGGGTGGGATTATTTTATTTTTTTAATTTCCACTTGTGGAATCAACAGTTATCTTATGGAACTGTGAGAACTGGTATGACTTTTCTGTTTATTAAGGAAACTTGTCTTTTTAAGCCACCCTGACAAAATCTGTTTTTCTTAAAAAATAGCTACATTTACTGTATATATTTCTTTCTGTGTGCCATCTTCTGTTATTTTCCTTGGTATGATGTCAGGCTAATACATGTATAGTTACACAAATTAGCCAGTGTATAAATACATATTGATATATGAAACTTCCACAGTGCTCAAAGACATAAAGAAAATCAGCAGTTCTTACAGACTCATTTAAAAATATCTAATGCTATGCTAATGTCCTGCTTAACCACTGCTGAACTGAAAACATCGTATTTATAGCTACATAATCTGTATTTGTTCTATAATGACAACAGAAATATTTTGAATACTTGTGTTTTCTTCTTTGAATGCTTCTGTTATTTTCCATCTAATAAGAAATCCACATTGACCTAGGATTTCTTTTTGCCAGATGTTTTTTTTGATAGGTGGGTAGTGTAAGTTCTCCTGTGTTCTCTTGCTTCTCTGACCAGTTTTCAATAATGGATGATTTGGGATACTCATTACCTGTGTATTTCTTCTTTCTGATGTAGAAAATTCACTGCTCTAGCTTTTTTTTGTGTGGTTTTTTAAAATTTTTTCTTTAATGACTTTAGTGGTTTCCCATGCTTTCATGAATTCTGGGGAGAAAAGTCATGCTTGTACTGTTTTGAAATGCAAGAAATCCTTAAGTAAATGTAAGCCATCATTTCTACATAGGTAGTTGTACATTGGCACTTGTAACCCTTTCATCACAGATGAGACAGTTTCAGTAAGAAGCAGGATCTTGGCCTTGGATGCATTCTGTTTAGAAGTTGTTAACGGAGTGCAAATATTAGCCAAGTGTTACAATGCACCCTTTCTTACAGGCAACCATTTGAAACTTTAGATTTCAGTCCACGGCTATATTTGTGAGGATTTATTTGACAAAGAAAGATGCTCTGAGCTTCTACTAGGAATTTAATACATGGGTCAGAGTTTGAACTTTCTGTGAAATAAGAAGCTTTGCTGGAAATAGCAGAATGAGATGGATTTTTGTTCTCACACACAAAAAAATGTAAGAGTTTTTGTTGTTCTTTTTTAAATGGGCCAAACTGGTGACTCCTGTGATTTCAATGTGTGATAAAAACCTGGCCTTTGAGACTCTCCATTTATAGTACGTAGTCTGGGAAGGAAGCTTTTGGTTAACAAGCTGTCTCATTGTCTTTCTGTGTTTTTTTACCAATATATGTGTTGTGGGTAGTTTGGTGCACTTACTTTTGCTGATGTAATGCACTTGGATCCCATTCCTCATTCCCTACTCATGTGAATAGACCCATTGATAGCAATAAGACCACACAAGTAAATGAGGCTTGTAGAACTGTGTTCTTGTGTTCCTGTATTTTTTTGTGGAGATTAAATTTAGATGATGAAGTACTCATTGTTTTTGTGGAGCTGGCTCTTACGGCATAAGCTGACACGGCCCAACCAGAACCCTGTATTTATAGCTGTAAGTGCAATGTTATATACTATGTTATTTTTATAACGGTTTGTGTTTGTTTGTTTGTTTTTTTTTCTCCAAGAAAGCTGTAAAAAGCCAGGAGTACCTCTTTTGTAGGACCTGGTGAAGTTAAACTTGGGTGCTATTATTAGGGATGGATAGTTAGATCTTGGCTATGAAGGCTGCCCCTTGTTTGCTTTCTGCTTTAAGTCTGTTTTGTATTTACTTAGGTTGATCTACGTCGTCATATCAAAGGCTGTATCAGTTCACTTTTGCTTATGATACTTCCAAGATAGGTAGTGTAGAAATGGCACATTAATGGAATCAAAGTCCTTGCTAAAGCATTGATTTATTTACGGGAGCAGAAGTGTACAAAATACCTAACGCTGCAAAGAGTGCAACAGGAGGGGTGAGACACTGGCACAGGTTGCCCAGAGAGGTGGTGGAAGCCCCATCCGTGGACGTGTTTAAGCCCAGGCTGGATGGGGCTCTGAACAACCTGCTCTAGTGGGAGGTGTCCCTGCCCATGGCAGGGGGGTTGGAACTGGGTGATCTGTAAGGTCCCTTCCAACCCTAACAATTCTATGGTTCTCTTTCCTGCCACCTCTCCTCTAGCCTCTGACACACAGCTGTCAAATCCAGAGACTGCTAACTCCATGTTTCTGGCTATCCGTATGTGTATATGACACTCATACTACAGAATGCAAAGGCTACGGAGCTTGACTCCTTTCTGCTGACAAGAACAACTGGTTCAAGGAGGTGAAGGGTATATCCAGCCCATCTCTGGCAAAGCTTGTTGTGCCTTGGGGCATTTTACCTCTGTGGTTGGCTGTAGTAGTTTCTTTGCTGCAGTCTAGGGGATAGCTTTACTCCTGCTGACACTTGCACACACGTCCACAAAGTCACTTGAGTGTAGAGAGTTAAGAGACGTGGCTTTTGTCTCACCAAGTTATGGTTAACTTTTCTGTCACTGTTGTTCTCTGCGTGCTGGATTCCTTATTGCACAGGATGCAGTGAAGCAGCTGCAGCCAGGACATCCAGCAGTTTGATGGATTCATGCTCTTGATGAGATTTAGTGAGAAAATAAGGGATGCAGTAGGAGAAGTTATGAGTAAGGTAATTGCTTATAGTATGATTCATGCTTAAAAACTCATGCACAAAACCACACGTAGAGATGATTATAATTTTTTTAATGCATGAAACTTAATAAGAATAAAGTAAACAAGTAGCCCATAGCAGATTTTGAAAGTACATCTATTTGACAGTGTCCTTAAAAAGAGAGAACTGGTATGTCAGAATAAAACCTGTGTTGATTTAAAGGTCAGAATCCATGGAATAAACTGTTGTCAGCAATGACAGATTAACCAAAGAGTTAAATTACAGTGAAATTTGCAGCCTTGTCAGGCAATTTAATGCTACATTAATGAATTTTGTAGAGAGACTGTTTTGAATAGAATCCTTTTTCATTAGATGTTGCACATATGCTTTCTGTGTTTGTCTAAAATAAATTCTAATGAAACAGCTAATAAAACCCCAATTAATTTTTTTCCCTTAAGAAATAAGTTCTTAACATGCAGCTACTGTTCTTTGTGTTCTGTATACTCTTTCTCCCTTTCAGTGTATATGTTTTTCCAGTGACCTGTTGTTAAACTTTTTCTCTTCTCTTACTTCCAATTAAAAACCAAAAGTTTACATATGTGTGCAGATAGTCAGGCCAGCAAGGGGGGAAAGCTCCTAAAACCTTCTTCTGCCACTCTGAAATTACACAAAGGCTTTCTACAGCAGTAGGCCATGTGGCCTGGGAAGCAACATGGTATAAAGGGAACTGGGAGAAGGTATGGCTTTGTCTGTTTTCTCTTACCTTTGACTGACCCTCAGAGGTCATCAAGAGAAGGGAATAAATTGTGACTCTGCACACATGAATTCTGAAATGGTTTTTTGTTTTTTGGGGTTTTTTTTTTCATGACTTCAAGAAAGGTAGAGGGGGAAAAGAACAAGAATAAAACAAGAATTGGGGAGTTTATACTGGCATGAATGCATTGCTTGAAATGGAGAGGTCAAAATATTAATAGCTGCTCAATCTCCTCATGACCTTAGTGCACTGTCTTCCATTTCTTTGGCACTCATCGTGATCCCCAGGTAGCAGTTGTCTTATTCAGTTCATAACTGTATTAAGTTTTATTTTTACTGTTCTTGTCTTTGACTTCCTTTAACACCAAGAACTGGTATAAACTACCTATGAGAAGATGATGAAAAGCAATGCAGTCACTGATGCCTATAAAAAGACTTGGAGCTTATGTCTAAATACCATGCTCTGTTTACTTTCTAGAACAGTGGTGACATTTAGCATTTTGGTTACAGAAAATTTTTTTTCTTTCTTGTTTTCTGAACACAGGACCTTGGTGATGGTTATCTTAGTAAAACACACTTCCAAGTAAGAAATAGAAACATCCCGCCAGATCTCAAGGAGAAAAATGATGATAACACTGAACAAACATTACTTGCACATGTTGAAGTAAGTACAGATTTTAGACTTCTGTTTATACAATAAATAATGAACAGGATTTTAAAAAATAATATACTGTTAATTTAAGTCCATCCAGAAGGATTTCAGACCTCAGTTAGCAGTGGCTTTTAATTATTCTTCCTTAGTTGTTCTCATTCAGGTGTAGAGGTGTATTGGTGATGAAAATCAGGAAGAGATGGAAAGGCTCCAGCATCTTTTGTGTGTAAATTTTCTTCAGGGAAGGTTAATATTTCTTTACACAGTGATTGACTAGCATTTAGGAAACTTTTAATAGTGGAAAAAGATTAAGCATCAAGATTTAATTATCTTAGAGGTAAATATTAATTAAGAAAAATAAAACTTTGAGGTTAGTATGAATTTGAAGTGATACTTCCAGAATAAATAAGTTGTGTGTAAGGATTTTAAACTCAATGTATACTTTCTGTACTGTGGAACTAACTTAAAATACTGATCAATTTTTTGAAACTGGTAGTGGGCAATAAAATAGCTGTGGTGTTCTTACAGGAGAATAAACTTCTGTCTTCCAGAATATGAAACTTGTTCATTAAACTCAGGGTGAACAGACCTGAATAATTATTTGCTTGTTTGATTCTGCATTAGATCTCCAGATTATTGACTAATCAAGTTATAAAGAGAAGTTCACTCCCTTCTTACGTTGTTACCATAACTAGAAGAATAAATCTGGGACTATAATTCATGGAAAACAATATATTCTATATAGTATAAACTACTGAATAGATGAATATGGTATGTTGTCCAGTTACTTCTTCTGCAGCAGTTCCCTTTCTTTTTTCATCAGCACACTGTTTTTTACTTCCCCCCATGAAGATTTTCGTACAGGGTCTGAAATGAGTGTTCTTTTGACCTGTTTCTGGAGGAAATGACACTTAAAACAATCATGCTATCTGATAGCCTGTGATGGTGTCTTTTCTGCTGATTTTTGAGTTCAGTCACAGGTTTCAGCTGTATTTTAATAAGAGGTGATATCAATAAATATTTGGTTCTTTAAAAATCTGTGAAAGCAGATGACTGGCTGGGTGAAAGTGACTTTTACTGGCAGGTAGATGCCTGATCTTTGTGTTGTGTTTGGCTGGTCAGTGCCAGTGCAGGACTGAACTAAAGCAGTACCTTTGTCCCTTAGAGTGCCATGGGCAACAGCTGGGCTTTCCATGACATAACAAAGCTGGAAACAAGACATGGTTCTGTTACCAGCAGGATGACTTAGTCAATCCACTTTTTTCAATAAAAAAAAGAAAATCTTACAACGAGCTTTGATACAAATTGGAATTCATATAATCTTTAGAATCATTACCTTGCATTTGTTTGGTAAGTGCCAATTGTAAGCATACTGTGTAAGTCATCTGGAAGGTAGCTGAAGCATTTTAACTTTTCCTTTAATTTAAATTGTAGTATATCTTAAAATGAAGGCTAATATCAATGCTTCAGAGGTTGTTACTTAATTGTCACTTAACAGCAGTGTTTGTATACTTCTGTCCTGACTTATAATAACAGATTACTCTTTATAGTCAAAATTGCCTCTGATGATTGGGACTTTTTTAAAATAATAAATTGAGTCTTCATTACAGAGAGTATTTTAAAATAACATCTTGTAAAAAGCTATTGAGTCCTTCTGAAAAGAAGTATCAACTATAGAGAAAGTGTCACAACACAAAAAAGGCTCTAGAGCCTGTAACATACTGAAACAGAGTCTTTCATATACTGAAATGTAATAATAAACAGTCTGTAATATACTGAAATATGATTCCAGGCCAAAATGTATGGTTTATCAAAATTCTAATAATTATATCTTGAAATATTGTGAAAGATTTCAGTGTTTTGAATAATAAGAATGTCTAGGTTGGAAGGAACCTTGAACATTAGCTGGTTTTCTTTTAGAAGGAGCCTTTGTTCATGTTGCATAGTGGCAGTAAAGATGAGTGAAGCAAGAGAAAGGTCTTAGGAAAAAGTATGTAGGTTATAAGACATGAGGGTATGTATCAGGAATAGTGTGTCCAACAGGACTAGGGATGTGATTCTCTCCCTGTACCCAGCACTGGTGAGGCCTCACCTTGAGTACTGTGCACAGTTCTGGGCCCCTCACTTCGAGAAGGATAATGAGGTGCTGGAGTGGATCCAGAGGAGAGCAACGAGGCTGGGGAAGGGACTGGAGGGAAAGTCTTACGAGGAGAGGCTGAGGGAGCTGGGACTGTTCAGCCTGAAGAAGAGGAGACTCAGGGGAGACCTCATCACTCTCTGCAAGGGTAGTTGTTGGCAGGTGGGATATGGACTCTTCTCCCAGGCAACCAGTGACAGGAGGAGAGGGCATGGCCTGAAGCTGTGCCAGGGGAGGTTTAAGTTACATCTTGGGAAGCACTTCCTTACAGAAAGGGTCATTAGACACTGCAATGGCCTGCCCAGGGAGGTGGCGGAGCTGCCATCCCTCATGGTGTTTAAGGAAAGATTGGATGTGGCACCCAGAGACATGGTCTAGCTAGGTGTCATGGTGTCAGGTCTGAGGCTGGACCTGATGATCTCAAAGGTCTGTTCCAGCCTCAATGATAGTTCTGTGTAATTCTATAAAAAAAAAAAATTGAGTTTCCTCTCCAGAATGTTCACTGCCTAATAGAAATTATGTCAGATTTATATTCTTCATTGAACTGAGGAGTAATCAGGCTGTTAAAGTTATTTAATCTAGAAAATGAGAGAAGCACACCAGTAATTTGGAAAATAAAATTTGCTATGGATACATAAAGTAAAACTATATATATAACACTAAGAAGATGGAAACAGTAACTGTAAAGGGGATAAATTTGCTCAAGCACAGCAGTGCCTGTGTGAGATGCATGTTCTTTTCCACAGCTGTTGAATGCAAGAGTCCTGTTGCAGTGTTCTAACAGTCTGTTCTTTAAATAGGTTTTGTTTTTGTAAAAGTGCACGTTGCACGTGTAGGTGACGTGGTGTTGCAGAGGTAGTGCAATCTCTTTCAGTAAGGTACTGAAATACCTTCTGTTGAATAGACTTCAGCATAGGTTATGGTCTTGGTAAAACCTGGAAAGGTTTCCACTGGTTATATGTATTCAGTGTTCTGCATTTTTTTCCTAAGAAAATGTATACATTTTATTTTTTGCACATCTCTACAACTACCTAAAAGGAGGTTGTAATGAGGCTGGTGTCGGTCTCTTCTCCCAGATTACTAATTATAGGACGAGAGGAAATGGCCTCAAGTTGCATCAGGGGAGGTTTAGATTGGATATTAGAGAGAAATTCTTTACTGAGAGAGTGGTTGGGCAGCGGAATAGGCTGCCCAGGGAGGTGGTGGAGTCACCATCCCTGGAGCTGCTTAAAAAACAAGTAGATGTAGCACTTGAGGCTATGGTCTGGTGGTTAGGGAGGTGTTGGGATGAAGGTTGGACTTGATGATCCTAGAGGTCCTTTCCAACCGTAATAATTCTGTGATTCTATGAAGTCTAAAGGGTCTCTAGATAAGAATTTATTCTGGAAAAAAAACATGGCCATTGTCTGACAGTTGCATATTTCAGTTTTCAGCTGCAGAGTGACTGTTCTGCTCTGGATTTTTCTATATTGTATCTCTGCTATTTGTGTCTTATTGAGGTATTTCCATCTGTCAGTAGTCTAATCTTCTCCTTCGGTGCTTAATTAATGAGGATCACTAAAAAAAGGGAAAAATAAGGAAATTAAAGGTCCAAACAATCAGTATCCATTGTTAGGATCAACCATTGTTGACGAAAAGACAAGGCAAAATATGTGCTATGGTATATGACAGGGCATAAGAGCCCTCCAGATTGTCCTGTCCTGTTCCTGGGAATCCAGTTCATATACTGTAAGTGGAATGTTGGTTTTGGCAGGCAAGGTGAAAATTAGGAGAAAAATTAGAAGATAGATTTTTGAGGCTAAGTGGAAATAGAGGCAAGTTAGCCATAGTGAGGCTGTAACTCCTATTTGAGTAATTGAACCAAAGACACAGCAGGAAAGAGGAGATGCTGAATAAATCAGTGTAATATCTCATAGTAAAGAGTACAGCTAGAATGTTGAAACTGCAGAGAAGCAAAATTATTACTGTTCTCTTCATTTTTAATCCTCGAGGAGATACTGAAGTATAATGATACAGTACAGAAAATGCACAGAATAGCTAAAGCAACTTTATTCAAAGAGGAAATAATTTGTCAGTTATCGCAGTATGAGAAATGTGCGAATCTTATGGGATCTCCAGGAACCCTGACCAAATGGTTTGAAAAACTTATTTCAACTAATTGGTCATACAGACAGTTAATGTTTACAACTTTCCATCTCATTGTCTGTTTTTTAAAATATTTGGAGCCTTCCTAGTGAAGGGGTGATGAATAACTGTGTTCTGGTCTTTTATGCAGAGCAGCCTGTATTATGTGGTATGCTTGATTCCATTTATACAAGTTGTGTTTTCCTCTGAAAACCAAGAATAAAATTCTGTGTGGGTTTCTTTCTGCTTATTTTAGATATCTGCAATACAGAGCTTGTCACTTAAATCTTTCTTTCAGCCTGAGGAGGTAAAAGAGCATTTTTGGGTATAAATCAGTCAACCTATTTTAGGTGTCTTCTCCAGGAGAAGATGAGTCTAAAAGTGTTTGTTTTTCTTCAGCGATGATCCAGTGAAGCTAGGTGTTTAACTGCCATGTAGATGTCTGCATTTTGTCATGTCAATCTCATACAACATAATATGGATCTAAGCTTATTAAAAGGCATAGTGATTTCTGCTGGTGACTGCAGTGAGGACAAGATTCGTTTGAATGATAAAACTTACACTTAGTTGAGGACTCTTTTCGAAAGTAGCAACTCAAAAAAAAAAGAAAAAAAAAGAAGGTTTTAGGTATCTATGGTATATACTGTTGGAGCAGCTGACATTGGCTTGCACTTTGATTGAAATCCTTACACTGACATTGGCTTGTGCTGTGGAACACTGTGGCCTTTGTGATACCTGGAGTCATAATCACAGAATAATAGAATTGTCAGGGTTGGAAGGGACCTTAAAGATCATCCAGTTCCAACCCCCCTGCC
>WTSP01014627.1:69553-84435 GCA_025331215.1 Actenoides lindsayi | reverse complement strand
CTTGTAGCCCCCTTCAGATACTGGAAGGCCACAATAAGGTCTCCCCGGAGCCTTCTCTTCTCCAGCCTGAACAACCCTAACTCTCTCAGTCTGTCCTCATAGGAGAGGTGCTCCAGCCCTCTGATCATCCTTGTAGCCCTTCTCTGGACATGTTCCAGCAGTCCAGAACAGACAGTCACAGTCCAAGAGTGTAATGGATCTACATGTGCAAGTATGCCAAGCTACCACTTTTTTGATGCGTGGTGGTGGTGTGAGTTGCTGTATTGCAGCTCCTATTGGAACTCTGTACTTGCACAGAGGTTCCTGTATTGCAGGTGTTGTGTGATACTAAGGATCAGCTGACTGGCAGTAAGTTGCTGTGATGGGAGTCAGCTCTATAGGACCAGCAGGAATACAGCAGAAACTAAGAGCAGGTTTGGGAACCACTGTGCTGTACTGCAGCAATCTGGCACGTTACCTACTGTGAAGCAGGTTTTCCATTTTCTGGAACTTGAAGTCTTCTGCCTTGCACATAATAGTTAAGTGATCATTTCTTCAGCCCATTGGCAAGCCTGCAGAATTCACACTGTCTCTTCCTTATCCTGTCATGAGGCAGTGAACTTTGCTAGTTTGCAGGTACACGTGCTAATTCCTGAGCTGTCCTGGGCAGCAGAGCAATTACCTTGTGAACTCGTATGAGGACTGTACAGGGTAAGAATGCTCACAGCTTTACGTGGGTACAGTGTAAGCATCCTAAGTTGGATTTTACTCTTTATATTGAAATGATCCTTGCACAAGATAAGATGAAGGTAAATGTAAAAAAACTGTCTATATCCACATAGATGCACTGATACTGTAGAGCAAGGTATGTGGAGGAGGGTATGCTTAAAATGCTAATATTGACTCAGAGCAGTTTAAGAAGGTTTCTCTCTTTATCCTTGTCAGTAACTGAGTTGTCAAGCCATGTATCTAACCAGGTGCCTGGGAATCCTGTTCCGTAGAGACCCTGTCTTTCCATTTGCAGCTTTACTAGAAGAGAATTGAGAATGTTCCTCTGGCATGTCATTCTATGATTTCTGTGGATTTAGTTTAATCAAGATGTTTGTTTTAACGTCCACACTGGTAAACAGAAACGTCTAATGACATTGTGACTAACCATAAACAAACTTCTGACCCAGTTTGTGTAGGGTACCCTTCTAACCAGTGAGATTGGATTCAGTCCCTAGGGTGTGAGCTGAAGAGTTCATGAATCTTTTCGCGTGTCTTCTAATGGAACAAAAATGGCATGAGATACAAAACAAGGAACTGATACAAACACATGGTGTCATTTGAAAATTTCTGAGCTGCAGTTTTGTTCTGGTTAAATTTTTATTGAAACAGTTGTTGTCTTTCTGTGTTGTCCTGACTTTATGCCAGAGGAGTGTCATCTATACTTCTCTGCAGACAGCATAAATCTTGTATAACCACCATACTGTGTTCTGGCTAATTCAAAAACAGTCTTCAGCATATACTCTTTCTTCATCAAATCTGCCCAGCCAAGACATGTGTCAGGGTCTCTATCGATGAACGTGGAATTTTGTCATCTTTTGTGTAACTTACACTGTACGTGGAAAACATGTTTAAAATATTTCTATATTGACAATCTTATGTTACCCAGATTTATAAAAGGGATTCATGGGAGCTGTTTGTCACAGGCTCTTCACCAAGACTAGATGGGTGATGACCAGCTGTGGGAGGTAATAAGTTTACTGAACTTTTAACCTGGTTAAGTCTGGCACTGCTATCTTGACTGTGTGAGACAGTAGCTTCTGCTTCCACTGAAACTGGAATTTTACCCTTCTGTATTTGGTTTTTTTCCATTTTTTTTCCCCTTTTCAATCACCCTCTTTTTTCCAGTGCAAAGGAAATCACAGTGAATAGAATGGATATTTCTCCCTATGATTGAAACTATTCAAATGCTACAAAGTTGTATTTCACTTACTGTATTTTGAGCCCAGGTATCCAACTGCAGTGAAAAGATGCCTTTCATTCTAGACTTCAGTTTACCATCATCCAACTCCAGCTTTTGCTAAATGCTATGAAGACACGTTTTAATCAAGGACAGAACAATTACGTATATTATTACATGAATTGTTGATAAGGTGAAAAATACTGTACAAAATTCAAAATGAAGATAGTCCTCCTGCCACAAAGAGCTTATATTCTAAGAGAGTAGAATACGAAAATCTGGATTCACTTTATGCATTCTTTCTGTTTGTTATTCAAATAGCTCAAGGGAAGCAATAACTTGGAGTAATAATTCTCTGTGTGTGGTTTGTCCCAGCTCTCCTGGGTATTGCAGAAGTGAGTCAGCATGGAACCATTTCTGAAGCTAGAGCCATTTGTGCTTTGTGAAGGAGTGGGCAGGTTGGGAATGTTGAAGGTCTCTTTAATACCTGATGTTGCCTTTGGAAAATGAACACTGAGCTTCACAAACATGTTGATTAAGTTATGTGTTTACTTCTATGTGGACTCCACCTTTGCTGGCAGATGTTCATTAGTGTTATTGAAGATCTGCCTGATGGAGGATTTGGGAATGAGTCTGGCGTCTTTCTTAAACTTCATAATACCACGTGATTCACTGTTCAGCTGTGCTGTTCGGTTTACAACAACTAGAAAATTACAATTCTTAGTAATTATCAATCATTTTTTCTCTAAACAAATCCAGTATTTTTAGAATTAAGAACAACTCCTTTTTCTTGTGCAAAAGTAAATAAGATGAACTCAGTGTAAACATTTGCATAACCACAGTATTTGTTGGATGGTTAAAACATGTGAAGTGAAAATCCAGCAAATAGTACTTAAGGAGAAAAATGTAAATACATTTGATGGAACCCAGCACTCACTGCAGAAACTGAAAGGACCTTGGTAAAGAGAGATACCAAGTATTACATACTGACCTAAACCATCAGTTTGTCATCAGTGATCTGAGCTTAAGAGCAGTGCAGTTGCTCAGAAACAGGTGAGTTTACCCCTAGTATTTTTGATAGTTTCCCTGTTGCTCTGGGAAGGCAATGAAATCACGCTGCATCTGTATTCAACCCAAAATATGTTCCCATAAAAGCTGATGTGGAAAGCTTTGGTAGCTTTGATAGGAAGGAATTATTCTAATTTCATTTTTTTTCCTGGGATCTACTCAGACCCTTTTTGTCATGTTTGGCTTCCTTTTCCAATTCCATTAAGTCTTCCGTTGAGTGTGCTCTTCCTTTGGTGCTGCTGCCCACAATGTTTCTAGGCAGCCTTAGCTGGGCCACAGTACATGTTTGTGCTCCATAATTCTTTGTTAGCTGGACCAATGTTTGGTCCCATCTTCCAGATTCCTTAGTGCTTCATTGTCTAGAATGTGTACCAGCAACCTTTTCAAATGCCAGGTCACAGAAAGGAAACCCAAATTGTTGATGGAAACTTGTAAAAAAATAAGTCAGGAAACCACTTATTCTAAGGAGATCTAAAGTGTGTTGCAAAACGTAGTGAAGATGCCTGTGATTTTGCTTAAAAATGTATTAATATGGGAATGGAATTAGCTTTTATTAAACCACAAGAAAATATTCTGGTGTGGATTTTATTAACTGTATTCTAAATGAAAAGACTTGGCAAAAGAATGACATTGTTTAGAAATATCAAGGCTGTAAGAAACTTTGGTGTAGACATTACACTCCTTCCTTGAGATGGAGAAAGCCCAAAAAAGAAGAGTTCCGCGGTGTCAGAAGCTATATGAATCCTAGCTATGCCCTGCTTCAGAACTTCTTCATTGATGGGATGTTTCAGCCTTCATGGAAGAGGCTAAACGCTTCTCCTGCAAAGTTCTGGAGACATGGGAAGTTTTTGTCTCCCACGCACAGACCTTTGCAGATCATTTTCTGTGTGTCACTCTGGTATCCTGGCAAATCTTGTTAACAGTGGTTACATTTAGTTTTCAACAGCTTTGATGACATGCTGTTGGCTTGACTGTCATTGTGGGTGGTGGGACTCTGATCTTAATTCTCCTATATATTATTTGATTGCTGTTTTGTTTTAACCAGTAGGATGTGCTTAGGAAGTTTTCACCAAATTCAGAGATTATATCAAAGCAATTATATGAACTAATGACGAAGCTTTTGGGAGAACTGCGGTAGCATATTGTATGACCTCCAAAAGTAATTTCTTTTTGCTTTAGATGTTAGTGCTGATTGATTTCAACTTTTAATCTGCTATCTTAGTATTCAGAGTTGTCACTTAATATTACCAAATGAATGCTACATCAAACACAGGAAAAGATGCTCTGATTCAGATTTGGTAACTGAATGTGACAGTTTAGTTAAGAGTTACCATGGTTGAAGGCATGGCATAATCCCAGCAGAACGTCTTCCTTCTGTAACAAATAAACCTGCATTTCCAATAGAGCACGCACTGAGGCTGTCATAAGTGAAGATAGTTGTTGCAGAATCTGAACTTCAGGCAACTAGTAATACCACTGACAAAAATTTATGAGCTCCCTCATTTGGCCCAATGATCCTGTATTATAGATATTAAAAAGTATTGTTGGTTTGTTTCCATTTAGTGTGTTTTTTTCTAGAAAATCGTTTTGAAAAATTTATAGAGGTGGTTTTAGCACATCTAGACAAAAAAAAATAATAATCCAGACTGAAGGCTTTAAACTTTTTAAATCCTTTGAGTTAAATAATGTCTAAGTGTGATTTAATTTCATAAATATGCAGTCCATCTTTTTTTTATGTGTGCTTTTTTAATAAATTAAGTCATTATTATGAGAGAGTAAAAAATAATCTTAATAAATGGTGCCAGAGTGGACTTTAACAGCACTTGCCTTTCCACTGTAAGTTATGCTGACTAATTCACTTGAAAACTGTGTCATTGCACATACAGCAGAAGTATCAGAGGTACGTAGGTCGCACATTCTGATAGTCACCTACTTGGGCTGTGTGTTTCCCCTCTCAGTTTGCTTGGGTAATATCTTTTTTTTACAAGGCTTGGTGACTTTTGAGTCAAATGTTTTGATAGCCACATGCTTGACGTGCCTTCATACCTGGGCAAAACATCCAAAGATTCCGACTTCTCTAATTTAACCAGTGTAAGGGCTTGTGAGAAATTAAAATCCATTTTTTTCTGTTTTCAATTGAAAAATATTACTGTAGTAGTCTTAATAAGAAAAAACTGTTATAAAAGTAGATATTTCTTGTTTGTCATGTTACTATTGAAAAAGAAGTGTTCACAATACAGCAGGTTGTTGTTACAGTGCCTTGTTCTGCCCCCTTTTATCTCTCAAAAGAAAAGTTCAAACTGAGCTACCATGAGTAAAAGAGATACTGAAGTGAAGGGCTTATCAGCAGTGCTGATGGTGGCACATACGAGCTAGCCGCGCATCCTGTTATGTTATTTAATATAACTCTCTGTGTGTTGTAACATAGTACTGCTGTGACATTTCCCAGGTACTGCTGCACTTGGGGATAATGGGAACGAAGGGTTTGTGGTGTTTTAACTCAGTAAAACTCATAGATGGGGACAGGCGTGGTGGTTAAATGCTCACTGGAACGCGTAAAAGATCCACAAGCATTACTCTGAATTTTACTCTCACAGTTCCTTTATCTCTGGATTCTGTGCATTTTCATATTAAGACTATATGCTTTAGGATTCAGTAGAACACATGATACATATTGGTGGTAGTTGCTCAGAATTGATTAATCACCGAGATATGCAGAATGCGAAAGGATTGTGCTTCCGAGCACGTACGTTGGAACTGACAGCGATGTTAAATATAAAGAAGATTAGTGTTACAATTCTTGCATTCCTAAAAACACTTCTTCATGCGTGTTTGGAATAATCTGGCTTTAAGAAGGTAAAGGGAAGGGATTTTTGAGCGATAGAAATGCTTTTGAAATTAATTGGTAGAGAGCTGTATTTTGGTTTGGCCAGTGTAGGCTTTGGAGATGTTAGAGAGCCGCCTGAATCACGAGGAGCATTTTGGAAGCCTGGGTATTAAAGTGTGTTTCTATTGTACGCCCTATGTACCATACCCTGTGTACCTATGTACCATACGTATCTCCTGAGTTAGTGATGGTGGGAAATTGGGGTGGACAGAGTGCAGGAGAGTGAGCCTTGCTGCACCAGCATGGTGGGCCATGCTGTGCCAGGTGTAGACTAGTTTGTTCCCTCCCAGAGTGGTGAGGGAGTCCCAAGGGGCATTCCAACACCCCAACCATAGTTTCAGCATTTGGCTGCTCCGGGGCCAGTCTGATGATGTGCTCGCTGCTCCAACTCCAGGCCGAGCATTGTCTTTTTGTACAGACTGTATTTTTCAGATGTTTATGACATTAGCTCACAAACGAGAAACATGAGGCTGTAGTATTTGTCAATACTGTTTTACCACAAAGGGAACAAAATCACAATCTAGTCAATTGTTGGCATTTTACTTTTTATGGCGGACCTCAAAAGATTTCACGTCGCCAGTCTCATATATATGCCTTCCTTTGTTTTTAAATTAAATTGTACTGGTACAGCATTATGCTCTCATATTCTAGAGACAATGCTCCTCCGTACTGGAGCAATACTCTTTATTTTGGCTGAGTGCCTGTATTTTGTAGCAGCATTGTGTGATTCATCTTCCAGTGTGTTTGCATTATTTGCCTGCAATACACAGGTCACGTTGGCTTGCAGCGAGTGTTGCAGGTTTAGGGCCTTAGTGAGAAGTGGCTTCCTGAGAACAAGGCAAAATGGCAAAACTTCCACGTGTTGCTGCTTGGCAGAAAATCCCTTGTTATCGTCCTTTCAGCTGTGAGGTCTAACTGTAAGTTTTGCTTCCTCCCCAACACCATCTGACCATTGTTGTCTCTGAACTCTTTGGATGGGTTGGTCTCTAGATGAATGAAACAATCCTTTTCTCCCCTTTGTTACAAAGAACAGTTATTATTTCCTACTCTTGGAAAAAGATGCAATCCCATGCTTTTTTTTTTTTTTCCGCACGCCAAATCTTTCCAGGCTGCAAAACTTATTTGTTAGCCTTATTAATTAAAATGTATCCACTGCTTGTTTTATGTTAATATTGTACAGAAAGCGATTTAGCTTTATCCTGGAGGTCAGAATGTGGTGTTCCTCAAGTACATTATAGAATTATGCTGTGTAATCAGCATGTGATAGGAAGGTTCAGTCCTCCTTTAGATATGACTAAATTTTATTGAAGTTGATTGAGATTTGGCAACTTCTGCTGCAGGAAAATATGTTCTAGTGTTATGAAATATTTTGTTGTCAATAATAATTTGCCTTTCTTCATGCAGACAGACACACACTGAAGAGACACTGCTTTTTTTATCTTTTAGGAGTCCAGTCTTAGCATATGTCCTTTAAAAATCTAGCTATCAAAAGAAGACTTTTTTTTTTTTCATACTGGGCTGATACTTAAAATGATACTACCACAGCAGAGTGTTAAAATTTCTTACTAATGTGATTATGAATGCCCCAATTTCACAATTATTACTCTAGTTTGCAGCAGAAATGGATTTGGTTCTGTGAATTTGTACAAGATACAGTTCTTTTCCTCAATGAGAAAGACAATTATCTTTAACACATAGCAGGTATTTTTAACTTGAGTTCAGCTTGTTAACGTTGTGTAATCTTTCTGCCCTGGTTTACCAGGGACTAGTTCAGACATGGCTTAGGCATGCTTACTGACAATTTAAACGAGACACTCTCACTTCTTCTGTATATAAGACACTGAAAGCACATTCTCAGCAAAGGGAACATCGCTTCCATGTTCATATGTATTTGGGGACAGGAAAATGCACTGCTTAGCATAAATGGATGTCTGTAAACTGGAGTGTTTTGCTCAGTGCTTAGCATTCTCATGGTTATCTGTGGTGGTAGCAATGAAAATAAATAATTTGGATTGACTTAAGCATCCTTTACCATTTTGCTGTGGATTGTGAAGGAAGATGTAGTGTCACATGCTAAATAAGATTTAAGACTGCTTTCTGAAAAAGAAGACAATGAAGTGTAGAAACTCCTTGGGATCACGAGGCAGACATTCCTGTGGGATAAGTGCTAAACTAAGGTGCAGAAAGGCGAGTGGCAGTAGTGTAGAAGAGAGAAAGCTGTGGCTTATAAGAGGTGAAAGGCTTGTGCTGTAGGTAATAGATCAGACTTCATACCGTAAGCTTTGTGTCCATCTAGTGATTTTTGTTAAGCGATCATTAGTATTTATTTCCATCTGTATTTTCTATTTTTCCCTATTTGATAGCTTGCCAATAAAATTTATTTCCCAGACAGCTGCACCTAGCTTCCAGACTGACAGGGCACAAAAAAAAAAACCACCTTCAGAGGAAAGCACATTAAAAAGCTTAGAAATCACTAGAAAGCGTTAACGGCTCTGTTGGCTGTTACACAATGGGATGCAGGAATTGCAATACTGTTCTTCTTCCATCTGGTGCCTGCACGCTTGCTGTTTTCAGAGGCATTCATTGCTGTAGCAAACTGTTCACTTATTGATTCATGTGTATTTGCCCGTTACTCTTTGGAAGAGACTTGGGTGGAAATCAGCTCAGTTCTTTGTTACAAAAGTGCTCGGTGTCAAACGTATTACAAGGAGATGTCAGTCCGAATGCAAATGTCATCAAATTTCAAAGCATCTCCTCATGTTGTGTATATTTGGAATGTACTGTGAAGGTGTAGTCCCAGGAGTGAGGATCTTGACTGACAATACTCAAAGGAAAATCATGCAAGATCTGTGCCAAAACGTCTGTCTTAGGCTGAAATTTCAATTTCTGTTTTACATTTCCTGGCTTATGTTAGCTAACATCCAGCCTTAAATTTGCTTCTTTTCTCAGAATCTCTGTCGTTATTTTCTTTGTTACATCTGGACTGGTTAATTTTTCAGGACTGTGAGGTAACTACTGACTGTAAGGTGTCACTCTGAGAGGGAAGAATGATTTTGTGAACTAAAGGATGAGGAAGAGCTGGAGATGGTACTTTTCACTCCCAGCAGCAAAAGGGGACAAGTTTCTTTTTGAACATTCCTCCTCATTTCCTTGTATTGGTTGCCACTGGTGGGGCAATATTGGGGTTGCCGGTTTTGTCACTCTCCTGCAGAACAAGGACCATCCTAGGTCCTCATGAGGAGTATTTGGAAGAAACATGGACCTGAGCTTGCAGACAGGGTTAGTATTTACAACTTCCATAGGAAAAGCTTTGGAGTTCTGTTAAGAGGAAAGTGAGTGAAGGAGGAGACAGGACTCTTACTTCTTATTGCCAGATCAGGAGATAAAGGAGTTGGTATATAATTTCTAAGCACAAACCAGTTAAAAATGTCCAACTCTTGGTCCTCCTTGAACATCTGAAATAACCATGTTCACGTGGCAAGAGTCTTTGATGGTGTGTTTGCAGCAAGAGAGGCTTGCCAGGCTAGCCATCACCTGTTGTGCCTTCTGTTCTCCCAGAACATAAAGGAATCTTTCCAGTCCTGTGGTAGTGAGCAGGTAAATGAACATGTTAACAGTTTTCCTGAAAGTATTACAGGAGTTTCTAGCATTCTGCCTATTTCAGTTAAATGCCCTATAATAATACTCATTTATGTCAATCTTGTCTTGCTTTCAGAAAGTGTAAGCAAGGAAGAGGTGAATTGAGACCACGCTGGAAGGGTTCCGTTCGGCATATGGAAACTTTTAGGTGCTCTATTATGTAATGTTGTCTTTTTCACCTTTTTTTTTGAAGGATTTGGTGTTCTCTGTACTGATATAACTATGATAGCTGTTCATGGAATTTGTCACTGCATGTTTTATACCTACATGCTACAGGTGCAGTGACTGAAGTACTAACTGCAAGTTAACTGGAGTGGAGAACCCTGGTGAAGAACTAACAGTTTATAGCAGCTAGAACATCACTGATGTTCATCTACTATTTGATACTTTACTTATGGGAACAAAATACCAGTATTTCATGGAAAGGAAAAGGCTCAATTAAGCAAAACCGCTTTGGTCTTATAGCTAATGAGAGAAATTTGAAGAAAGAAGCTGTAATTGTAGGGTGGCAGTAATGCAGAAAAAATTTGGTAAGGTATAAACAATGTACAGAAACATAGCGTCTCAATCCGTGCAGTAAGTGTGCTTATAAAAATTGCTTTAAAATTGCACTGTGTGTTCTGCCTACACAGTTTTAAAATGTTCACATCCCAGGCACTTCATGCAGCTTGTTATTCTGATAGACTGATAACATGCACATTTCTGTTTCAAACAATTGGCTGACATGTTGGAAGATTTCAAAATAAACAAGTGCGAAACTTTGCGTATGAAGTGGGACTTATGCTAAGGCCTTCTCTTAAAAGTTTCAGTATCAAGGACGTTTAGGATGTAAGCACAGCTCCCATAGGCATTAACAGGAGAAAGCCAGTGGTTGTGAGTAACTGTTTTCGACTGATTTCCTTCAGAAATAATCGGAAGGGGTCGTACTGTCTGTCACTCTGCCACAATGTGCTTCTGAAGTTGTTTGAAGATAAGACCCGTCTGGCAGAGGTTATTCATATCCTGAAGATGCTGAATTCCTAGCAAGCTTTGCAATTCAAGTCAGGGGGATGGAGAAGAAAGGCACTGGTAGTAACTCAAATGACTGATTTCCACCCAGGGAGAACAGCGAGGGGACGGAAGCCACAGTTTGATCCTGAGATTTTATTTATCCGGTGTCTACATTAGTACCATGGTTCAGAGCAGCAGTGTAGTTTTGGAGCAAAGCCCCCAACTGTCCCTGCTTCCTATGAGTTGGTTGGCTTTGTGCATATGAACTAGATTACTTTTGGAGGAAGCTAACCTAGCAGATCTGTTCCAGGGATGTACTGCATAGGTACCAACTCGTAATGGAGATACAAGGGTCCAAACCGATGCCTGATTTTTAGGTACCTTTTTGAACCACATGTAGTTGTTTTTTTCAGTTCTGAGAATCAGACTAAGTCCAGCCTGCAGTAAAACCACGGAGCTGCATACACTGTACGTTTTGGGTTCTCTGCACTGACTACTGATGTGTTTGGTCTATTCCTGTAGTTTGTGTATTACATCCTGATGCAGGTGTAGCCATAAGTACCTTAGCACACCAGCACTTGAGCCTGGTAAAGTAGTCCTCCTGAGATAAGGACGTAAGAACCCGTGTAGTTAGTAGAGAACATTACGTGCTTTTGACTATCTCTAAATAAAGATCTTGTCCACTTGAGCTTAGGCAGCAGTTATGCGGGCATGGTCTGCTTCTGGAGACCTTCACAGCTGGTCATTTCTTCACCAACTAACTCAAAACTTAGGCCCTGAATCGGATTTAATGAATCTGCATTAAATCTTTAACTTGAGCAAACCGAACTCCATCTTTCAGCTTCTTTTGTTCTTTAGCTTGTGAAATTTTTGTTTTCCCTTCTATATGTGCTGCTCAGTCAAATCCACACTTCTGGGATGTTAGCCAGTAGTAGTGATGATGTTAGAAATGAGGTGTGTCAGAAGAGTTAGTTAAACATGACTGAAGATCATCCCATTTTTGGCATCTGAGATGTACTATTTTCAATAGTCTCTATAATCTTAAGTGTAGGTTTCTGAACTGACCTGATACTTAGCAGTGGTGAGCCCTTTGGCTGTCTGTAGTGGAGGCTTCTGAGTACATGATGCTTTAAAAAGCAGGCCACATAGGCACTTAAATAGAAACCTGCTAACCTAAATGGAGGCTTCTGATGTTGAGGGTTTTGTCCAAGATTTAGAAGCTAAGACAAGGTTAATTGTCTTGAGTAGTTACATGGATTTGCAAGAAAGAACACAAGAGCATGAAAAAAGCTACCTATATGAAATCCTAAATCCAGGTAGGATGCATGGAGTACATTTAAGTGTCTCCTGTGTAGGATCCACGTGCCTCAGCAGTGTCACAGCATGTGTTTTAATGTAAATTTCACTAGTGCAGTGATTAAGATGCAGTTAAATTAAAGAGAGTATACCGTCAACATTTTGATTCCATGGTCTGGTATTAGCTAGAACTATTTAGCTTTCAAAAAAAAAAAAATTACATCATTTAAATAAAATTGTAAATGGTACAAACTCTTGTAGTTTCTTATTTAAATAATATGTTTATTTGTCACCTGTTGTTAGATGTTTATTTTCACATTCCCCAGGTTTTGTCCCACATTTTGGAAGGGTAGAAGCATACTTGCCATTAACATCAAAGACAGAGTTTTTGTGTAAACCGTAACTGCACAAATTTGAGCTCTAAGAAAAATGTTGAATATTAGAGAGGTGATGATGCAAAAGGTCTGCTGTATCAAGAGTTAGCAAGGTATAATACTCTCCTTTGGATTGCATTAGAAAAACTGTGTTGGTCTGATTTTTCTCTGATGTATGTTTCTGTCTCTGCCCTTGACTCCACTCAGAAATTCTTCCATTGGTGGAACGATGCTAACCGTATTTGAGCAAGGTAGAGGTTTTTAAAGATAATTAAGCTGCTGTAAGGTTTGTGGATTTAAATGGCTGAGTGGAGGAAAGAGATCAGAAAGTCCTCTGTCTGAGGGAAAACCTGCAGCATGTGCTGATATCTTGCTGTCTGCCAGAAAATCCACCTGAGAAAGACCTTAAAAATATCTCAGCTGAAGGAGAAGCCCTGTCCTTCCTTGGAGCTGAAACTCAGTTGCCTGCAAGATGCAGATCTGAAAGAGAGAAAAATAACCAGACAAAGCATTCAAAATAATTCAAGGTAATTCTGAGTGTACAATATTTAACAAGCAACTTGATGAGCAATTTCAAAATGTTTTGTCATGTGGATTTGATGCAATATTAAAAAAAACAAACTAGAGTTGATTAAAGAACTATGCTTACATAAATAAAAGATTGGGTCTTTGCTATTCAATTTTTTTCCATCTTTCCTCAAGTACCTGTACTTTGGGAAGACAGGGAGTGCATTTAACTGTCTGTTAGCAAAATTTCCCAATGGGCAGCTTTGTAGCCTTGTCATATGCTGAATATTAAAACATCCCATTCTTTGCTGAAGCCCAGTATACCTTTAGTTGATACAGAGTTTTGTCTATGAATGGTAAAATCTTTCTGGTAGCATTTTTGATCCTAGGTTATGTAGATACTCAGGACTTGAGAAGTCTGTCCTGTTTCTGGACTTACACGATCCTATCGAAAGCTGCTGTGTGTGTGTGGTACTAAAGTAAATTCATAATCTACACAGCAAGCCCAGTGATTCCACCAAGCTTTATTACCCAGTTCCTCATATATGCAAAAATTCCTAACACTTCCAGGGAAAACATTGGACAAAGTTTTACTGTGCAGGCACTGCATAGTGCTAGGCATCTTTTACATTTATGGTAGATGGCTGTCTTTGAAAGTAAGATGTAGTGGAAGTACTCTTTTTTTTAATTAAGTATGAGGAATACTTATTTTCCCTGTCTTTTTGCAATTTAGATGATTTTTTTTTTTTTGGTTGATTTTACAATTTTATAACTACAGTATTGCATAGGTGTTGGTTGCTGTAGCAGGTTTCAGAGCAAAGATACATAAAAATTCTATCCAGCTTTCACAGAAGTAAATGTAATGACTCATAATGCTCTGAACTGTATCTGATTCTGCTCTACAGGTAACAGCCTTAGTAGACAGACATGGAAAAGCTCTTTAATATCCAAGTTTTTGAATCAAAGTGAATCATGCCTTACTGATAAAGTAAAGGTATTTCTAATCCATGTTTTCAAACACTGAAGCTAGTGTAAACTTTTTTATAGAGAGCTTTTTGGGCACCTGGAGTAATCTGGCCATCAGTAATCTAGACAAGGCATTTTTTGCTGCTGCTAATCAGATTTGTTGTAATACACTTTATTTACTACTCCATGTAGTTCTTCAGCTTTTTCAGCTCTTATACTAACATCACTTATTTTCTTTGTCTCTGCATGAGATGAGCATTCTGCTGCCACAGTAGAGTCTCATTACAGAATTTTATTTCACACCCATCTCTAGAAATACCTTTTACAATAGCTAGACTTTAATGTCCCTTTTAAGTCTTCTTTCCGAAAGCTGCTGAGATACCACCATGGCAGAAATATTGATAAAAAGGAATTAACAGAAAAATAACACAAGTGGGGTTGTTACTGATGTCTTCCAGTTTAACGCACTTCATTATCTTTGACTGAAATCCCTGTTGTAATCTGATACACTTATTTTGCTGGAAGATGTATTTTATTTAGCTGATACTTTTACATTTTGTCCATTGACATTTTAAACTATATCTGAGAAATCAATTCTACCTGTTGTTTTTCAGAGGCAGTCCTTTATGATAGATCTCCTGACGAGGTGTGTCAGTTTTATAAGAGTCTGCTGTACTGACAGCTGGTTATCTTGTAGGTGTTCCAGTGAATGGTATCTCTTTTTTCAGTCAGGTCTAGAAATCGTGCCGTGATCAGTCATTGCCCTCTAAGTGTCAAGTCCTTCATAAAGGACAGCACTTTTCAAAGATGTAAATAATCTGTAATTAAAAAGCATAATCAGTTTTCTTTAGTGATTGAGGAACATTCAGTAGCCATACATGAGTGATACAACAAAGTGCTTAAGCAAATCACATCAAAATCGAGTGCCTCAAAATTTTTTAAATAATAATTATTAAGAACTGGAACTGAACTTAATGTGGAGATGTAAAAGGAGTGAACTGCTGAATAGAAACACGTGTTTCTCCTACAAGAGTAGGAGGGAAGTGAGGTGATGCAATACTTTGGTAAGGAAGGGCATGAGCCCATTCTAGTCAGCTAGAGACTACTTTTAGAACAGTTTCAAAATGCCAGAAGTTAGCTTCCAAATAATTTTCCGGATCAGGAGAGTACAATGCCGGGGTTTTCACCCTCCCCCTCCCCCCCCCCCCCCCCCCTTTTTTTTTTTTCT
>WTSP01014627.1:30463-55306 GCA_025331215.1 Actenoides lindsayi | reverse complement strand
TGGGAGCCGCTCATGCTTTGTGCCCTCCGAGCAGAAAACCCTTCTGGGGAGGCTGGTACGGCACGGTGTCATTCGCCGGGGCTGGGGTCTACCCCAGCTCTCTTCCCTGCTCCAGCGAACGATCGCTGACTCGTACAGCGTGGGACAGGAGGGACGTCACCTCGAGTGCTTTGTGGCTCGCTGTCTGAAGGGCTCTTCTCAGGGAGGAGAAACGTGCCTTTGAGTTTCGCCACGCAGGAGGAGGAACTGTGCAACGTGGGGGAATGCAGTGTTGAGAGGGCAGGGGCAAACACACCAGCTCTCCTGTTCCTTCTCAAGTTTTCTGCTGCTCCCAGAAAAAAAAAAAGAAAAAATTGAACATCTGTTTGGAACAATTTGCTATTTGCTTGAACTATTTGACACAGCTTGTTTATAAAGTTTGAGGGAAAATTTAGATATGCTTGTTGCATGGCTGTACACTGAACAATCTCTTCAGGTCCCTCCACCTAGTACTACTGAGCAATTCAACTACAAGAAGCATTCCCTAAAATGAGATTAATTTATTGAACAGCTTACCCATTACATGCATTTTGCGTCTGTGTAAAATGTCTACAGTAACCCTATACATGAGCAGTATGTAGTGGAAAAATTTGAGTATTTCCTAATTCTGTACTGGCCTTTCCTGTCGAATAAAGCAAGAGTCTGCATGAAGATGGAGGCTGTTAGAAGATCCAGTCTGGAGAGAAACATTATAAATAATTCATACAGCTTTTCTGCTTGGCTTTAAAAAACTGCAAAGCAAATTCAAAATTCTTAGGTTTGGAGTATGAGGAGGCATTAAGGTGCAGTTGTACTGAGTCGTACAGAACTCTTGATGGTGTACTACCGTAGATGAGATCCTTTTCTACCTCTGTATTTTCTCTGTTTTTTTCATAGAACCCTCCAAACCTCATTATTCAGCCGCAGGAATATCGTATAGCTATCTTTGTTGTTAGGTAATACCTTAACAGACAGTTTTTAATTGCAAGAATGTATTGCATTGTGAGTTCTCATTTGAATTTTGTGAATTTTTTGCTGCATTTGTTCAAACTACAATCTCTCCTTTGTGAAGCTTGCTAGCAGTTAAATTTGCATTGAGATCTATTATATACCGCATTCCTGGAAATTAATAGTATCATGTAATACAGTGTGGCAGTTTTCATTTGAGATCACATTAATAAAAGAAGTCATTCAGTACTTTCTTTCCAGCCACCGTGAATGCTTCCAAGATACAGTTGGGCTGGTTGTGATCAATGACATTTGATAACATTATATTTATTAATACTTAGAATATTCTTACAGAGTATTGTGTTTGAAAATGAACTGAAGGGCTTTTCACCTGCCCAAATCTGAATTCACAGTTTTGCATTTCCTGTGTAATGGTGATTAGAGACTAGAAAGTAAGTACATCTGTATTACATGATGTATCCATAAACAGTTTTTCAGAGCAATCAAAAGTGGAATGTATTTGGCTGAGCAGGGTCTGACCCTCTTCCATAAAGAAATATTTATTTTATCTATACATTTACCTAAAAAGAAAATATCAGTGGATCCTAGTATGCTACTAGTTTTATGGAAGTGTAGGAACAAGTTCAGATTTTGTGAAAATTTACAAGGAAATTCATAATTATTTTGAATGACAGCATTTTTGAATTAAAATTAGTTTGAATCTGAAATGGGTCATTATTTTTTTTAGTTTTCTCTTCCTGTTATCTTAATAAGAGAGTAATATATATGCGTTAGCCTTCACTTACAGTTAATTTAATTGGATCTCTCATATTCAGATAAACTAGTTGTAGTTAAGCCACATTGTTTATGGTTATTGTTTCTCATGTCGTGTGGTTATATAATACAGGCTATGGCCAAGCTCAGATTAGCATCTCAGGCATCTTTTAACTTGTATCATTTTGACAGATATTAACTTAATCGGGATACTATTTCCTTTATTCAGCTAGGCACGATGCAACTGTTCCACCTGGTGCAGTAAGTCACTGTCCTGGTGACGTTGCCTTTCTCCTCTCTGATGATGTCCTGGGTGGCCACCAGCTCAGGCAGCCCTGCCTGCAGTGCTTGCCCAGCCTCAGCCTGCTGGCCAACCCCCTAGCTCAGCCTTGCTGCTCCAGAACTCCACCATCCCTGCTTCCCCTCCAGCTGCTTTTTAATTGTCACCTTGAACGTCACATTTCTTGTTTTTACAATGCCAGATTTTGTGACAATTTGAGCATTTCTGTCTGTAACTTTTTCACATGAATTACTGCTAAACACTGTCTGTCAGTCTTGGCACCATCTTCGTACAGTTTCCCATCTGAGAAATTAATGAGGATTTGAGTTTGTCTTCTATAAAGTAAAGGTTTGTAGGCATTTGCTGTTACTCTCCCTCTTGAATTCAATGTGGCCAAAACTGGGTTGCTGCTGACATTCTCAAAGAAGAAATAATAATCCTTGCTCTAAAAAAATGAGACTGAGCTAATATACGTCTGGACTGCTTCCTTTGTCTTCTAGGGTAGCCTCTTTTTTATTATTTTTTCGTATTACAAAGCACGTTATTATGAAGCACAGAGCCCAATCCTAGAAGCACTTCAATTCAAAAAAAGCAATAATCTTGTGAAATAGTACTTAACCTTGCAGCAGCAACTTCTCCCCATTTGTACAAATGCAAGATGATGACAAAAGTGATGGGAGAATGCTACACTTTGCTTTACGTTTGTCTGGATAAAATTCAATGATGCCAAACTTGTCTTGCGTGCAATTTTTAGTTTTTTTAACTCTAATAACCGTTGCAAACTGGCTGCAACAGTGTGTGTATTTGTACCTAACTGTTTTTTCATGAGCCCAGGTTGGTCATGCCATGAACTTCCATGGCCCATGTCACCCTCAGGACTGGATCTAGCAAGGCTTCTAAGGACTCGGGTGTCAGCGTGTCTTGACAAACATGGCCCGAGGAGATGCTGGTTGTCCTGTATTGCCCTGTAGTGTGAGGGAGATTACATGTGAGCCTCATTTTGTTTCTGTCCTTTAGCAGAGAGGCTGGGACCTGATCTGCTGGGTGTTGAGCTATTGTGGAAGCTGTCCTGCTTTGTAGGGAGTAATGAAGTATATGTTGGCGGAGACAGAGGAAAGGACTTTGGGCTGATGTTTGCAGTACTTAGAAGAGGCTGGTGTTTTTCTTTGCAGAGGGACATACGTGGAGTGGTCTCCACAATTTAGCTGTCCTACCTGTCTTTTCTTACAGAAAGACTAGAGAAAAATAGAGGTAACCATCTCTAATGGCTTCTCATCTCACCGTGCTTAGAAAGAAGGACTGCTGTAAATGTTTATTTCCCAGGAATACTATTGTCAAAGAGCACTGGTTGGAGGTAGCAGAAGTAAATACTTCTCTCCAGCTCACAGAGGAGGTTGCTCTGTTCTTCTGCAAGGTGTGTGTCTGCAGCTTTGTGTGTGCCCGTCTCTTAAGGATTTCACAGTCTACATTAGTTCACTGTCCCTCAGCAGGTGGCTGTGTCTCTCCTGCTCCTTTGATTACTGTGCCCTGTTTCTGAGCTTCGCTGGGTATTAGCTGTGTTTTCCACCAGAAGAGGTTTCCCAGTGCACCACATCTCCAGTGCTTCAGCCCTGCTCAGAATGGAGTCTTGTACTTCCTACATGGAAAAAAAAGGAGAAAATGTTTTTTCTGGGTGGGGGGAGAAGCCACCAAATTGTGCATTTTACATGTAACAAGCAGGGAAGAGTGAAGAGTGATTTTGAAAGAATTCCTCACCTTTATGCGAAGAAAAAATTCACAACTGTTCTGTTTTCATGGTCCATTGCTTCTTTTGCTTGAATAGATTTTGTTTTCACTTGTGATAGCGATTTTAAAGCAATCAAAAGACAAATCTAATTTCCAGCTATTAGAAGCGATTCTTTATGCATGAGGGACTACTGCAATGCTATGTGCTGTGCTTTTTGGGGGTGGAAATCTCGGTTTAGTTATTTTGGTATGCCTTAAATGACAAAAGACTGTGGTGGTGTGGGGTTTTTTTTTGTGAGTAACCTGTATTTTTGGGGGGAATATAAGTCATTCTAATAATGACATGATGCTTTAACAGTGTCATGGCCAGGGTGCTGATTTGCAGTCAGATTTTTCTTTGGGAAATGAAGTATTTCAGGGATCTGTGTGGCTGCTGGAATCCATTGCCTGTTTATATTAGCTCAGCTCTGAGTTCTTCTGCTGGTGTTGTAGGTGGCATTTCACAGTGGCTGCATCTTCCACGAGAAGGCTCTTTGGACACAGCTTTTAGTAACATCACCAATTAATTTAAGGGCCACTTTCTTTCTCTGTTATTAAGGGGCAGTATTTACCCAGGTTCTTCACTTGGGTAACTGAATTTGAAGAAATCCAAGGTAATGGGGAGGATTTTGTAGCTCCATACAAAAATTAAATCCCCGAGGTAACTTTATTATTCTTCAGAGCTCTTTTGTTGTCCTCATATTGCCTCATCTCTCACTAATGACGGCGGCACCAGAAAACACATGGAGATTGTTGGTTTCCCCATATATACTTCGTATAAAAGAGTAACTTATTAATGTATATAAAAATGCTGCAGCTGGTGGCAAAGACATTTGTACACCATTCATCTTACACTTAAATTATTCAGGAATGTGTCCACATTTTTAAACATTTTTACAGGACGTGATACAGTGGGGTAAGTTTGATTGGAGATTATAAATTTTAGCATAGTATGAATTATGAATATTTAATAGTGAACAGAAAATACTGACAATCACTTAATGCAAACCAAAATTCTCCTACTATGTTAAAAAAACCCCACGAAATGTACTAGGATGGTTCTGAGGTTCTTGCAAGTCTTGGTTTGTTGGGTTTTTTTTTTTCCCCTCGGCATGCTTGCTGTTGCAAACAGACTTTTTTCATTTTCTAGGCCTCCTTGCAATTTAATTTTCAAGGAATACCTTAAGTAGTATTGAATCCCCACAGTGGGCATACTGGCAGTTCAGCCTGCGCTCAGCCAAGCTTCTGCCACCCTCCACCTTCTGGGGATGATCCAGGCTGGTGGTGAGGGTATGAGGTGGGCTGCTGCTCTGTCTCTCCTCCTCTCTGACTAGCATTACCTTGCTGACCACACTGCCTCTATGCTGTGTTTTCAGCATGGAAGGGAAAGGTTGTATCAGATCTGTTGGTCTGTGTAAGGGTGGGGGATGACCTGAGTCTCTGCACAGGAGGGACAAAACCCAGCAGCAAATGACCTGCAGAGACTAGACCTGTGGGGGCTGCAGGCAAAGGAGTGAGACACAGTCCAAATAAATGCGGAGAACACCCAGGAGGAAGAATAAAGAGCACAGATACCATCTCACCATGCTGCCACACCCTCCACATTAAGCTCTGTTTTAACTCTATCTGATGAACGCTGTCCTACCATTCAGTTTTTGTGTTCAGATCTCCCTGTTTGCCAAAGGGAAAACGTTGAGCGGGGAGGGGAGCTCCTCCTGAAAGCTCTGGTGTTGCACACGGTAGGTAGCTCGCCGTCGTCTCTGAAGAAAGAGAAACGGTGCACTGGAGAAACAGTGATACATTTGTTTTCTGCTTCAGAGGCTGAAATGAAATTAAGTGTAAATGTATTCCAAGCAACGAAATCAGATTTGCTTACTAATCTGGATTGCATCTCCTTTTTTCCCTCCCCTCACAATGAAACTAGTAGTACCAGTAACCGTGCCTGCGTCACCTCTTCCTCCCTTTCCTGCTTGCAGCCCAGTCCTGCCATGCTCCTGCAGGAGAATTTCCCAGGAGGCTGGCCGGCAGCGGGAGGAAACAGAGGTCAAGACAGCAAGAGAAGAGATGAGGAACATGGGAAGTGGGAGAAAGGCAGCAGAGGCTTGAGATCCAGGAGAAATGTGCGTGCCGTTCTTTAAACCAATTCTCCTAGCTGTTCCCCAAGAAAGGGGGTTAGGGCCTGCTTCTGCATTTCAGAGGGAAGTTGGCCAGAGCGAGGCAGGCTGGCTGACTAGCCACTTTGGCTGAGGTGGAGAGAGGCAAATGTTTGGTGTCAGCAGAGAAAATTCCCTTTTTTTATGCAGTCTGTTTGTTGCTTCCCTGGCCCTTCCCTTTCCTTTGGAGCTCTCCCTCCAAAGGTGACCTGGCTTAACCCATACCTTCCTGCTGCTCTTCAGGCAGTGGAGCACAGTTACTGCTAAAGAGTGTCAAAAGAGGCTATGAGCTTTCTCCTATTGTCAAATTAACTTGTTACAAGGGGTTTTAAAACTTGCCTTCTTCATGAGGAGGAATAAAAATAGCACAGATACATTATTTTGCCTTCAGAATGACATATGCCATCATTTCTTATCTATTAAATAATTTAGTATTTAAAAAGGAGCAAATTGACTGAATTTGTTCAGGGGATACTTAAAGGTCGAGGACAATTTTATATATCAATTAAAAATGATAATTCATTTATGGTGGAACTAATATCATTAATTAGATAGTGGTTGCTTATCTTTTTTTTTTTCTAATACATACATTGCTTTTAAACAGCTGCTCAATAGTCCATTATGGTAGCATGAGAATGATTTTACATGAGAGCAATAGAGGAGCAGATGCTTCCTGATGACAACTTCCCAATTTGTTTAGGAAACAGTCAGTGAGTCCTGGATTCACAGTTGTAACTTGAAGCATGGCAAACATGCAAGAAAATTTGCAGAGCAGAAACAAAAAAAAATTAAGAAATCAAATTCTGTCATAGCTGATTGCAGTTTGGTCAACCCCCCTTTTCTGTTGATGTTTTTGGACTTCTAACACAGGTGTGTTTGTTTTGTCTTCACAAGAGCAAAGCAAAATCATGGGTTTGTTTTGTGATGTGTGTACGTGTACGAATACTTTGCAGCAGTTAGGAAATCTGGTTAAAATTGATTTTTATGTTTACAGTAAAAATCAGCATTAGCTCAAAAAGAGATAGAACAGCGTTATATATAAAAAAAGGAAACTAGAACAATTACTTGAAGAGGAAGTTTAAATAGGTTTCATACTGTGAGGGTGATGGAGCCCTGGAACAGGCTGCCAGGGAAGGTTATGGAGTCTCCTTCTCTAGAGACTTTAAAAACCTGCCTGGATGTGTTGCTGTGTAATGTGCTCTGGGCAAACCTGCTTTGGTAGGGGGTTTGACTAGATGAGCTCTAGAGATTCCTTCCAGCTCCAATGATTCTGTGATCATATGACATATATAAAAACAAGATTCTATGGATTTTATTTTTTTTTTATAAGCTACACCTGCATTTTATATTTATGTCTTTATCTGTATTTGGTTCAAGAATGCAAAATTTCTTTTACTGTGACGCTCCACAGTTTTATTCAGCCATGCAGAGGTCTTCTGGTGTTCCAAACATCACCTGAAATGACCATACTCATTTTATTCATGTCATCAGCAAAGTTCATCTCATCATCTAGAGAGATACCATCAAAACTTTCAGTTTTGTACCTACGGAGACTGTAAAGCACAGGATTACACATCAATGTTGTGTCTTTTTATGTAAGAAATCTTGAAACTGCTGTTTACTGAAAGGAAAGGGGATTAGAGGTAGCACCAAGAAGGATTCAGCTGTTTGCTTTTGTACGCAGATCACAAATACAACGTGCACATTTGTCACTAGGAACAGCAGAAAAAGAGATCTGAGTTCCAGAAACTTCCTTTGAGTAAGTGTAGAAACTTTGTAGTAGACTGAAGTCCATCTTGCTACAGAGCAGAAGAGTGCCAGTTTCAAAGCTTCTTTGAGCTTTCCATTCAACTGAACATTTGTTTTCAGAAACTATCTGAACTATCAATCAGAAAACTCCAAGATCACGCAGAATTATCTGTCTGTGTCCAGACAAATTCTGCTCTCCAAAAGAGTAGAGCAGTAGAGCTGCTTTCTTCCTTTTTCTGCTGCCTCTCTGACCATCAGACTACTTCTGGGGAGGCCACTTCTGGATAAAATGACCTTTCTGTGGAAGTAATAGGATATTTTGGGAAGTACCTCACTATCTAATGTTCGTCTGGTAATGGCAGGAATTCTTAAGATTTCTCAGTGGTTGTCTCAAGGAAGAATGAAATTAGAAATTCTGCCTCTCCTTTGGGTTCCTTTTCTTAATCCAGCAAATGAAGGTAGAAGTTGTTTACCAGCTGAAATCTGTGCTAACTCAGTAAATTGAATTCTTACTGACAAAGTTGTTCCTGGCTTAATTTATGACTTTCTGAGATAGTAGGTAGGGTTTTTTATAAAGCATGTTTTCCCTAAGGGTGTGCAGGTTTGAGTATTTAATTTCTGAGTGATTATTGACTTGCTTATTTTCCCAAGTATTTGGAGGTAATAAAGAATATTGCTTCTTTATCGTTCAGTCTAAAATAGCCACAAATTAGATATCAGTATTTATGAGAATGTATACAGTAATTTTATCCTTATATACAGAAAACAAGAGAGATAAGTCTGTGTATACATACAGCTCTTTTCTAGAACAATAGTAGTTAATACATGAACAGATAGTCTTGCCATTTCCAGATGTACTTCATTAGGGCCAGGTAAACTAGTGACTAAGCAACAGGCAAGGCCATAATATCTGATGAAACATTAATGTCTGTAGTGCAGTATGATTTTATGATTTTGATGAGTTTTGTCAATTTTAATGTAGGTTCAGTTCTAAACATGGACTTTTTCAGTTTTCTACCCCTACAGGCTGCTGCTAGGTCTTTCTTCTACTATTCTGACTAAAACATTGAAAAAGGATCCATTTTAAAGAAAGTTCAGCTTATTATAGAGAAGAAATTTCTGTTTTCCTCAAGAGATTTTTTTTTTTTTAAATTGCATTTCACACCTGATCAGCAGGTACAACATGTGTGAGGAGGAAAAGAACTTGCCTGCTCTTACACAATTACATGGGAACTGGGCATAGAATAACCAACTTTACCTTGCCTGTGAAGTCAGATACAGAAATCATCATTGTCCCTTCTGGCATCTTCTCTTCAGCATCCCTTCACATACAGTTTTTAAAACTAGGTTATCACAGGGAGCACTTTCTGTAATGTTCCCTTTCAGTGCTTTAGATACCTATTTCCTGATAACTTAAAATCAACCATTCCTGCAGCCATCCAGAGTTTTCCAGAAACCTTCTGTTCTTTGAGCATCTATGATTTTCTCATTTAATGTCCATTACAGTACCTCGGTCTGTAGCTTCCCAAGCTGAGCTTTCCATTTGTGATCTCCTATCCCTGTATCTCAGTAGCATCTGGTTGTCTAGTACACTAAATTTGGGGAAAATCACTTTTATGTTGGCTAACAGAAAAAAAAGGAAAAGTATTTTGTGTGTCATTATTGCTATAGTTTATCAGTTCTTACAGATCTTCACAGATTGATTAATCACTGAGTTGAGCTGAGGATGCAAGACAGAAATGCAAAATAGCTTTAAATTTCCTGTGTGTTAAACCAGCATAGTGCTCAAAAGAGGATGGTTCTTCGTTTCTCTCCTCACACTTCTTTTCTTTTTCATTTTCTTGGGCAGAGCCCGTAAGCCAATATTCACAGTTGCTTGGCAATAGTGGAGTTGTGAAATGCACACCCAACCTGTGGGGCATCATGGCTGCTTAGTTCATGCATGTAAATTTTGGGGGTTTGAAGGCCAAACAAGTCCACACCCACAGTGTCTTCTTGGAAAGATTTTTTTCTAACATTTAATCTTAATGGCATTATTAATTCAGTGATTCCCTGTTCAGAGATGTTGAGTATTGGCAATTTTTAGAAAAATCTAAACAATGCTTAAGCACTGTTTGAACATTGATTGGAAAATTAGGGAATCTGTTCTGTAGCTGGGCTGTGTTTCAGTGCAATACGTTCTGTCTCTTCTGGTTTATTTCAAATCTACAATAAACTTTTCTTACTTTACACCTGAAATACACATTAACAGGAAAGTGTTATCTCAGTTATGGAGGTATTATTACCAAAATACAACCTCTGGCAAAAAGATCCATCTTTTGGCAAGCAAAACCAGATTACTTAAGGATACACTTTTAAAATGGTTTACACTGAAGGTAATGAAGAGAGGTGCAGCTGTAGTCACCTTATTGTACCAGTTATTGTGCTGTAAGGATTTTAGAGAGCTTTTGTCTTTTGCTTACAAAAGCAGCCTGTGCTTAGATAGACTTCAGCTCTGCAAACGCTGACACGCGGTTCACAGTTTGTGAAAGTAAGTCTGTAAGATGTCTCTGTAGGTTTTGTACTTATGTGATTTTTCTTGCTAGCGTTGAAAAATTCCTTTGGAAAGGTAAATGAGTAGTGCTGTGAAAGGGGCAGTTGCCGTTATTTCTGTTCCGTATATTTATTGAATTTATTACCATAATAGCAATTACTTTTTTCCCTTGATTCAAATGGAGGAGTTGGTGTGTTACTGTGTTCATGTTTGTTGTTTTAGGAGCCTGCGGATGATTCTCAAGTAGCTGGAGTTTGTGCAACAGAAGAAGTAGTTCGCTATGAATATCATGTCTTGTACTCCATCAGCTACCAAGTACCTGTGCTTTATTTCAGGGCATGCTTTTTAGGTAAGAACAATCTTCTATTAGACAAAGAGAAGAATAAAAATATGTTGGCTGCAATAGATGTTAAACCCACACATCTTGTATTAGAGGAAAAGAACGATGGTAATATGTGCTGAGAAAGTAAACTGTGAAGCTGTTCACCAGTAAATTTTGTAACACTCCTGACACAGAGCTTCAGGACCTTGGAGGAGATGATATCACCTCAGCCTGAAGGAGCCTAATCTTAGGCTCCTGGTATCTTGTCTGTAGTTGACTAAAACTGCTGGTCATTTTTCTTGTTCTTTTCTTTGAATAAACACAAAAACTTAAAGCTGCAGGTTTGAATTTGGCTACAAAATAAGTGGAAATAATTACGGTGCTTCAGCAGAACTGTGTCTGTTTCTGTGGAGCCTGAATTCAACCCACAAGGCTGGGGTCTAAATGTACCTTTGAAAGCATATGCGCTTTTCTATTTAAATTTGCTGCTTAAAAAAACCCAACAAAAATCCCAGTAAGGTATTGCCTTTTTTTCTGTCTATAAAAACTGTCTCTTGAAACACTAACTGATCTTCTTTCCTCCCTGATATGTACATTTTGTTACCCATTACTCAATTGCTATAGCTACTCTCACCATCCTGTCAGGAAGGAAGGAGGAACACACAGCCTCCCTCCAAGGCCGCTGTTCGTGTCACTTATTTAATCAGCAGCCGTAGAGTGATCACACTGCAGCACTGCCTCTGCTCTCCTCCTCTCTGCCCGAAGACTGTGTACCTAGGGTGGAGGGGTTGAAATCTTTGAGTCATTTCATTTAGTCTCCTGCATGGTAGCATCAGCATCTTTTGTGTTTTGAATAATCTCCTAACTTTATCTAGATAAAGATGTCTGAATGTTGCCAGTGATATCTTTTCCTTTTTAATTAAAAAGTAGCTTAAGATGCTTTGAATGTGTTTGGTAGATTTAATCACTCTCTGCCTTATATTGTTTAATGGTTTCTAATTTTGCAGTGTTAGCATTTTAAAAGGCACTTTAGATTTAAAATTGAAGAGCAAATTCTCATAGACTCCCTGGTGGAAAGATCTTAGTCTGAGGTGCAGTTTCAGGAATGGATAATTTGGGGTAAATTTCCAATACGGGACATGGGGAACTGGGGACGTTGCTGTGCCTTTGCCACCAACAGAACTCATTTGCACACATCGTGCTGCAAATTTATTTCTAGAATTATTATGGGCATTTACAAATGTGCAGTGTTTTGCCCTTACGCTTACTGTGCAGGCAGAAAGATAAAGAAAGTTTTGCTGTAAGAGACAGATTAACCTATTTGTGGTCCTGAAAAATGTCATCTTCTTGGTTTTACCTGGATTAATAGTGCCCTGTCTCTACAGAAAAGGATGGAAATGCTGCAGGTAGAGGAAATAGGACACTATTTCTACTGTACTGTACTTTCATATAATTAGTATTCACCATAAGCAGTTAATCACCAGAGAAGAGCTCCCAGAGACAAAACAAGTTGTTTAGCTTGTCAGCATCAGGGAATCGGAGGTGTTGAAACATGACTCCTTATAGCTGGAAGTGGATATTACAGGAGCTGGTGGATGATCTAATGCACGATCATAGTATTATGTGCCAACAGCTCCCCTTGCAGTACAAAACCGTAATTGTTCCTACAAGTACAATTACGTTTTAAAACACTTCTTGGGAACCTTTCACACTGGGAAACAAGGACTTTTTAAAGATAATTCCTCGAGTCACCTGGGTTCTCTTCGGCATTTAACATTCTCTCTTAACATTTAACATTCTCTGACTCTTGAAGAGAGAAGGATACAAAATGCTGGTAATAAGTACTTTTCCTATAATGTTTTCAGCTAGTATTGTCTCATTATGGATATCTTTTGAAAATGAAATGCTCTGTCATCCCTGAAAGTTATTTGCTGGCCTGTGCCATGCTGTCTGAAGGTCCCAACATGGAGTTTTCAGGAACGTGCAGATGACAGTCACCCATAACCATGTGAGATACTTGAGCAAAGCATCTTTTGTCTTGAACCTGGTATGAATAAAACTACAGATAATGTCCCGAGTGTTTTTTTCCCTTGAGGTAATAGCTGTTGTTCATGGGATAGACTCCTCACCTTGTTTCTCAACTGGTAATATTCACTGCATTCCTCATCTGAAATAATGGGGGGAAGAATCTTCTGAGACCTATGTCAGTTTCCCAGTCCAAATTCGTGCCATTATTTGTCGATTAAATAACAGAACTGGTTCCTCACAAGTCTCTTGTGAGCTGTTCATGGTTTCCCTTGAATTCTGTCCATACTGATCCTCATGTTAATTAGAGCCTGCTGCAGGAGGTGAAGGTGAGCTATAATGCTTCCAGTGTTTCCACAGCCCTGCCCCGTCTTGCCTTCCCCAGCAGCAGGGCACACAGTTTGAATTCAACTCTGCTTCCTCTCTGGCAGAACGTTAAGTGGCCATTATACCTTGAGGCCTGCCTAAGAAATAATAATTCTTCTGTTCGACCTGAATAAGAAGTTTTGCTTGTTTTGCAATATTCACTTCCTTACCTTGTATGTTGTAATAGCAACTGGTGCCAGCCTCTCCAAATCTATGCTCTTCCAAATGGACTCTTCAGATTTTCTAGAACAATTAAATCCTGCCTTTCCTCTATCCTATCTTGAGTCCAGTTTTTATTGACTTGGTCTCTTGGAATCCCTCTGAGGAAAAAGACTTCCCGTAGAGTTGCTGGGGAGATTTTTCTGTCAGCTTCTGTGTTGTTGGCATCTTCAGGAGCTTGTGTCAGTGAGGACATCTAGTTTTCACTTCTCTCTGCTGGCCATTGTGGTCAAACATTACAGATTGGTTCTTCCTGCAGAAAGAAAAAAAAATTGCATTGTATCCTTATCCCTGCTGCTGTCTAAATTGGATGAAATAATTTTCTGGAATTCATCTTTAGGCTTCTTTTTTTTTGGTGAGGCAAAGTTTGATATGTGAGGTAGTGCAACGTAAGGGTTTGAAATTTTAATTGCAACAGAACTAAAATATTTTGAGAGACATCTGAACTTTTTGGTAGTGTCTTGGGGATAGATTTACAGGGAAGATCTCTTTCTGTGAAAGGACAAATACTTCAGCTGAAAATAATGATTAAGTTTGATGGCTGGCTGGAAAGATGTTTGGGAACATTATAGGGTACAAGAGGATATTTTTAGTCAACATATATCTATATATATACACATGTAAGATATATTTTTCACTACCTCATGCTACTTCCCATGTGACATATATTCCTAAATTCAGACCTCCTGAAGTCCCAGTCTGTGCCAGGAGCTCAAGGCAGTGATCGTCAATACCTCAGAGTCTCAAGAGAGCTAGGTGTCATTTCTCCAAAATCAGTCTTTTGTATGCCATACCTTTCAGAAATGGGAGCCCTTCTTTCTTTCTCTGGCTTCTGAGCTTACCAAGTAGGTAGCTGAAGAAATGCATGAACCCCTGCTGATATCTGATATCAGTAATTAGCCCTCTTAGAGACAGATGGTATAGGCAATTAGCCTTCCCCTTCAATGCTGGCATCAGCCAGATGGGCTGGGCTAGGTCCAGTAAGCTTTCTTTAATCAGCAGAGAATTTTCCCCTTTTCTTAGTCTTTAAGCTGTCAACGAACTTTGGTCTTTTCCTGAACTGTCATCATCTGAAGGCATACATTCAAAAACCTCTTCTGCTGACAGTGAGGTAGTAGCAAGACAATCACAGGTAGACACAGGCATTGTTCAGGAATCCCCTTATTTGTGAAGAAAATAATGGCTTGTCTCCCACTTCTTATTTTTCCTGCAAAGGTAGAGGGAGAATCATGAATGCTGGCTAAGGACTGACAGAAGAGCAGAACTAATGGGAGGCAGTAAGGACTGCAGCTTAGGTCCTCTAGAAAAGAGAGAAGGAATGGAATTTTCAAGTTGACCTCCTCAAAATACATCTAGCGCTCTGGCATACAGATAGATCCCTGACAATAAAGAACATGCTGATCAGGGGTTAGAGAGAGCAAGTTTGTAAGATAATGTAACTTCCTCCAGCCCTGTAGGCATGACTTTCTGTATTCATTACCATACTGGGCCTGCCTGAGCACTTTCTAGAACACAGGCTTGCTGCTTGAACTCAAAAGCATGAAAGCCTGTAACCACTGTGTCCTATCTCAGAAAGATTGCTCCTCTTCATGTCCTGTATGAACTGGTGTTATTGTGGCTTTGGAGATAAATAAAAGTGAATAATTTGTTTAATCAGATAGTGTCCTAAAATGTGAGGCTATTTTTGTTTTTGTGGGAATGGTTTCTTAAGAGTATCTCTTTGGAAATGTTGCCAGAATGAATCCTCAAAACAATTTGTGCACCGTTTAACCAACAAATAACCTTTGATTTGAAATCTAAGGAATTATTAAAATCCCTCATTAAACATAAAGAAAACAGAGGAAAGCCACTTTGGAAGCCTGAAAATTTTCTCTGAAAATGTACGAGAAGTTTGTATGGCTAAAAAATTTTTGCTCTTTACAGAAATCAAGGTGCCAAGTCAGCTGGGAGCTGCAATCCAGAAGTAGTCTTAATGCCGCACCTTGCTGCTGTGAGGGAGCACTCAACCATCTGCTTTCTGTTTATTTATGGTGACGCAGGTGACTTAACCCCAAGTGGACCGTCAAGAGGCTTTTCTCAGAAAAGTTTGCTATAGCCTAGATGGTTTAAATAATAAAAGTCTGAGTATGTGGTAGTAAGGCTATAGTTGTTCTTGCCTGACTCTTAAGGCAGAAACCTGACTGATCGGAGCCCATAGTTAATCTCAGAGATACAACCAATACTTAGGAGCTCTTGACTCCTATCCCTTAACTCTTAACAAAAATCTTTATTGGTTATTTCCGGGCTCATTTGGCCTTTCTTGCTGGATAGGTGTCAAGTTTATTGTATCAGAGTCGCATTTTGCAGAGCCTGGGTTAGTGCTGATCACGTGTCATGTGCCAGATTTGTGGCGTTACGGGCACGGAGCTTCAGACAAAGCTACAGTGAATCTGGCAGGACCCACAAGCAGCTGTTGCTGTGTGGTGTATGTTTCCTTTCACTCTCTGTAATTATTTAATGAGCTGAATTACACAAAATGTACATACAGCCACAAACTTTCACTTCTGTCTGTACACCTGCTCCCAGCTCGAACTGGGATAAGACTTGGGACAAGCTATGAGCACCTCAGTAGCTGTGTCATCGTGTGTAGATGATGAGTGAATGTATTGCTGGGTGAATTTGAAGCTTTTCCCTTCCTCTTCTTTCACTTCTCTTGGTTTGATGTGGCTGTTGCCTTCTTTTTCTGGTCAAACTTTTTGAGTTCAGCTCCATCACAGGAAAGGAGGAGACAAGAAGCAGAGAAGCTGCTTGGCTCAGCAGGTGCCACAGTGGCCCCTTCTTGCCAGCAGCCACAATTAGACTGCTCTGTCATCCCAGCTGGGTATTTGAGGTCTCGGTGGGTTGCAAGAATGTGTAACAGAGCTGCTGAACATGTGAATGCTCTCAGTCCTGGAAAAAGGGATCTAAAATTGCCTGAAGAATACACATGTGTTTTCTGCAAATCTGGGAGCTTAAAAATAAAATGGATTCATTTATATTGCCCTAAGCAGGTGGCCAAATTCACACAAACTGAGGAGCTTTAAAATATAAAACACACCTCCAGCCAGGTTACCTGAAATGGGTTTTATCATTCATGTGTATCTTCTGACACTGAAAGAGGATCAAAACCAAAACAGACTGCAGATACTCCACAGTCGTCTTCTTCTTCCCCAGATGCTTTCTAACAAACAGGTTTTTATCAGTCATTTTAAGATACTAAATATAGTTGACAGGGTGGGGTTGTGGGTATTTGTGTTTGTTTGTTTTGTTTTTGTAATTGAGTGAGAAAACATTGGTCTTAGAGGTCTTCATCCTCAAAAGAGGATGGTGAAGCAGTCCGACCATCCCATCTCCTTTTGCAGTTCCCAGCTGTGTAGCTGAAGCTCAAATCCATTTTCAGTATTGATAACTTACTTTTTCCAGCTGCATCTGGCCTCCTATTTTGTAGAAAACTGAGCTGGTCAGTTAAATAAGAATTTGCAGAAGCATGATACTTGGGAGCATGTATGAAAGCTTTACTCAGTTTAAAAAACACACTTCATTCAAACTCAATTTAAACGTAGTGAAATACATTAAAATAGTGCAGAAAATTAATAATGTAGGGAAATCTAAATACAAGCATATTTCAATATATAAGTACGTAATTGGAATACCCAGATCAATTTTTTGTTCCTATGTGAAACATTGCAATTACTCTATATTAACTATCAGAGTATTTTACTGTCTGTGATCTCACTCCAATGTGAAGTGAAACTTCCAGTTTGGATGTATCTGTATTTTTCTCTGAAATGAGAATAATTCTATACTGAAATATGATGGAAGATATACTACTTCTCATACATGAAGTAATAAAATCCATGAGGTAAAGACAAAACTCAATTTTAGCTATAGTATGATTAATGCTTCAATAATATTTGATCGTTTCTTTAAATGAGATTAATGGTTACTCAGTAATCCATTACACACGTATGATCTGAATTTGCTCAAGTGTTACTGTAAAAATTCACAAAGTTGTACAGAACAAAATCTAGAGTTGCAAATCACATTTTTGCATTAGAATGTGTGTTTTTCTAGATTGGATGTTTGGGCTTTCCCCGGATTCTCTTTGCAGGTTGAATAGAAGGCAGAAAATTGCAAGCGTGCATAGCAGCTCGTATTATCTGCGCACAGACGATCTGGGCATAAATACATCCTTCTAAAGTTAACTTATGCTCTTGTAGCAATTTCTTAGTAAATGTTAGACCATCTCCAGCACAGCTCTAGTATCTGCCAATCATAAGACAGAGCACACATCGGTCTAACAAGTGTCATGTTCATGAGGATAACACAGTATAGCTAGTTCACATGCTCTTTCCCCCTCAGATACTTTATTTGCCACATGCTTCTGCTCTGTGGTGCTTATTTAAGTTCAGAACTTGGAGCTTTTTTTATAAATACATGCAGAAAACAAGATGAAACAGAGGCTCTAGGCAGCTGGTTTTAACTTATATCTAAACATGGCATTCAAATGTTAATTGGGTGAGTAAATCTTGTTCATTTTACAGACATGAAAATGTCAGTAGAACAAAACTATTCATCACAGGATAATGGCTTCTGACACCTAATAAATGCCAAGAAGAAGCTACTTATTGAAAGTATATAAAAATATTCTATTGCTGTTTGCCAAAAACAAATACTCTGGAAAAACTGACAAGCTTTTTTATTTTCAGGGTGGTTGACGCTAATATCTTGGCATAATTCCAAAGTCACAACTGAAAACCTGATGCAACAATGCCATATAAATGCAACTCACCAAAAAAAATATGGGCATGGAAATTACCAAAATGCAGTAAACTTTTTAGTCTGCAGAATTTTGCTCCTTAGATTTTTTTTTTCCACTCTCTCACTAATAATTGCATGTTATTTACATGACTGCCCATGATACTGTTGAGTGGTTTTAAATTTATCTTATCCAAGCATTGTTTCATAAAACCAGTTTGTCTTCAGACCTTGCAACCAGAATGGTAAGTTGTTACTCTCAGGTAACACAGAAAAAGCTGAATAGGGAATTTAAGGGAGTTTTATACGCACTTTCAGTCAGGATTTGAGCAAAGCTGTTTTGGAATTACGGGGCCAGAAGAGGCTTGGTCATGTTTTGCTGTTATTTTTTTTCCATTTGCTTCCAGATAATCAGTATTTTCAGATTTACTTTTGCTATTCTGTATTAAAGATAGAGCATACTTAAGAGCTCTGACTGTGGGTGCTTGTTTCCCCCTCCTTACAGATGGAAGACCTTTAACTCTGGATGAAATATGGAAGAGTGTTCATGCATGCTACCAGGCTCGTCTGCTGGAGGGGCCCTGGGACACTATTACACAGCAGGTGAGAAACCACTGGTCCTTTACAAAATCGATGAGTGCAATATATGCCTGAATCCTCAGTGGCCTTATTCCCCTCTGGGACACAAGTAAAATATATGAACGTCTCACTGAGGTTGTGCTGAGCCAGTTACCCACAATAGTTTCAGGCATGGATTTTGAAGGATGTATTGGTGTTCACAATGTAAGACTTGGTGTGGTGGTGTCTCTCGTTTAAAATACTTTTTCAAAGCCAATCCTGAAAACTTCAGGCAATTTCTGAGTAATTGTGGATTGGGGTAAACACAAAAGTAGACTTATTTATGTAAGTAAAATATGTTAGTGTAACATTTTACAGATTGTCTATTAATCAAATTACCAAAAAGGACTGTGTAATTTTCAATTTTAAATAGACTTGCAATCCTTAGGATTGAAGGAGAGAAAATTGGTCTCTCAATCAAAGAATAAGTTATTGCTGACTAATGTGCTTAAGAATAAGTAGTTAATGAATGCCATGTTTTACAAGAGGAAGCAGATTAGTAAACTGTGATATCACTCCCTGCTTCTAGAGCTATTCAAATCACTTTTACTCAAAGTGGTTTTAAACTCACCAGATCATTTTAGCAACTGTTCCCAGACTTCTGATGATGGCTCTCTTGAAAACAGTCACACTTGTTCAAGGAAGAGTGAGATACTGTTCAGAACTGAGTTGGTTGCTCTGGTTTCTTCCCTTGGCTCCAGGCCTCCAAGTGCATGTTTGGACAAAGAATGGAGACTCTCTGGGGTGTGAATTGTTTATCATCAGACAAAGATAATAATGTCTCTTTTCTTTCTCCTCTTTCCTTCCTTGATTATTTTATTTTAGCTGTTTCCAGATACCCAAGTCTCCTAGCAGAGTAGCTGGCTCAACAGGGATGTAACCTCATCCGAGTTCTACACGTGTTTCCATAATTCAGCTAATACAGTTTAATTACAGGATGCCCATGTGTAGATCACAGAATCATAGAATCACAGAATGGCTTAGGTTGGAAGGGACCTCAGGGATCACCTAATCCAACCTCCCTGCCGTGGGCAGGGATGCCTCTCAACTAGACCAGGTTGCTCATCGTCCAACCTGGCTTTGAACACTCCAAGGAGGGGGCATCCACAGCTTCTCTGGGCAATGTGTTCCAGACTCTTGCCACCCTCATACTGAAGAACTTCTTCCTAAGATCCAGTCTAAACCTATTCTTCTTCAGTTTAAAACCATTTTCCCTTGTCCTATCACTGGACACTCTTGTGAGAAGTCCCTCTCCAGGCTTTCTGTAGGTTCCCTTCAGGTGTTGGAAGGCAGTTATAAGGTCCCCCCAGAGTCTTCTCCTTTCCGGGTTGAACAATCCCAGCTCCCTCAGCCTATCCTCATAGCAGAGGTTCTCCAGCCCCTGGCTCATCTTTGTGGCCCTCCTCTGGACTTGCTGTGATGATACTCAGTCATGGGAACACAAGCACCATCCATGTTTTTGCAGCCACGGACTGTAATTTATAATAGATCCTTGAGAACCTAGCAAGTATTTGTTTTCTGATGTTTGTTGTGCATGTCTGAATTCCAGTTGTGAGTTTGCAGATTCTCCTAATACATGCTTTTACATAAGGTATTTATTACCTGACTTACCTGCTGTAGAATGAAGATGAGAAAATTAGGTCTTAATAAAATAATGTAATACAGTAGCAGATAACTGATTTTCTGCACAAGAAACTATTTCAGTTCAGGTTTTTCAGTAAAGTTCTACAATTTCTGTCTAAAGTTTCAGATTTGTAGCTAAGTCATGACTGTTCATGCATAGAGAAGCAAAGGATTCAATTAACTTTGCCTTCCCTGCATCCACCTCCTTGCATTCCTAGTAGACAGAGACCAGTAACCCTGCGGTCAGATGCTCAGTATTCTTTAGGACTGACATCTCTGGTATTTCCCAGCTGAGCTGTTCTGGCTTGTGGATGGTTTATATGCCCACCTGCAGAAATGTTCAGCACAATCTGCTGTGTGCATTCCAGAGGTGGTGTGCCTTCTCTATGCCCACAGTATACTGTGTCCTGAAGCCACGGTCAAGCTCCTCTGCAGAATGCAGAGTCTCTTTTCCATTTGTCTGCAAAGCACTGCAAGAACCTATAGCTCTGTATAGGTAAGAAATCATAATGCAGCACTACTGAGAATAGAGCGTAAACAGTATGTTTGGAATGTGTAAAATCAGAGTGGTGGAAGCCAAAAGCAAAACCAGGTCACTCCCACCCAGAGATTATTTTTGCCTCTTAAGAAACAGTGAAGTAAAACCATCCATCTAGTAACTAGAGATGTGTATGAGGTACATGCACACAAAGGCTTGCAGAAACAGGTTTTGTGGGTGGTAGGGTCTGTGGAGTGCTGAACCTGTTGTCTCTGTGACACCTCTCCAGAGGTGATTCAACCAGAGTGAGTCCAGTGACAAACACAAACCAGAGGTAAGAAAAAACATTTTGGAGAGTTTAGCAAAGCTGTAGCAGCAAAATACTAATGAACGTAGTAACATCAAGGTGACTTTCCGTTAACTAAGGAGATTCCAAACTAAGTTAAACTCTTTTTCTTCCTAGAGTAATACAGACTGTACCTCAGGCTGATAGCACAATACTGGGACTGCTAGCAGGTAGCGCAAGCCAGAGAAGTTAAGATCCTCCAGCAATTCTGCTACATAATTTGGAACTACTTTCCTTTTCCTGCTATGCCATTTTTATGTACGCACTCTCTCTGAAGACCGCTGTACCTGTAGCTCAAGGCCGTTGAATTCCACAGACTTCTGTGAGGTTAGCCTGCTTTAAATCAGTATTGAACTTCGTCCAAAGGCCCCAGCTGCATTCCTGGATTGGAAATGTACTTTCCCACATGGCTGTGAGAGAGAGCCTCCGGGAAAGCAGCTTTAAGAGGTCTACAGTTTTAATTTTAGATGAAAGCAGAAAGACACCAGGCAGTGGGGGGGTGCATTTGGTCATTCATTCAAGTGATAAGAGGACACAGGAATGTATGGTTCTTGGAAGTGTACCTCTCTGGAGCTGAATCAGAGCAGAGGAAAGCACCAGTACAATTTAGCAGTGTCAACACTATTGTGTTTTCAGTGCCAGCAACCACTGGTGCGACAAACACTTCCCCTTGTAAACTGAGAGATGCATATGCCAGTCCAAATACAAAACAGCAGTAAAAATCAGACTATTCTCAAAGGAGTTGTGAAAAATATTAAAAACATACTGTAAGCACTAGCCTGCAAGCCTCAGATCAAAGCAGGAGTTAGGTCTACATGAGTATTTTTCCCCCCTCAAATGAATCAGTGTTCTGAATTGAAATACAGAGTTTTCTCTTCTCTTTCTGTTTTTCTGCTGACCCATTTTGTTATGTGGGTTAGGCTTTGCCTGCAGGGACACAGATCATGTAATGCAAGTCACTGGACAAACTCACCAAATCAGGCTAGAACTCTTAGTACACGTGAAGAGCAGAAGAGAAAAAGTTTAGGATTTTGCTCCAAAACAGATAACAAGTCTTAAATTTTACAAGCAGTCCACCACTGGGAAGAAAAGTTGAGCTTACCGCTGTTGACACATAATGTTATTTAACTTTGAACTAGGGCTGACTTCACACTTTGATTCAATAGTTGAGAGATAAGGAAAAGAAAGTCACACTGCCTTTTTTTCCTCCCAAATCCAGGGTCTTACACTAATAATTTAGGATTTGTAGTCCATATTTTTTATGAAGTGTGTCTGCCATGCCTGTGCACGTTTTTACACAGTTATATTTTGTCTTATACCCTCTGTGGTAAAATAAATCTGAGATCAGGAACTAAGACATTGCATGAGTTCCAAAGGACGTAGCTTTTTAGCATTTACATCACCAAAATCAAACTTTAGGTAAAATTTGAACTTTTGTAGTTAGTTTTGATTATTGTGGAAATTCACACTCATTTTCAGAGAAAGCATCTTCAGCTGTTTTTACTGACTAGATTATTTTTATGGCAAAAAGCAGAAGTCAACTAGTTATCTCCTCATAAATAAATTAATATGATAAGGTTGCATAGTATTTTATAATGATAATTGATAAATGGTGATGATTTAATTGCACTTCCTCTAGTGATAATCTCAAAATGCTCAAATGAAGTTCCTGTGATTGGCTTTCTTCTGAGTTAAATCTCCCTAGAGTCTTCACTCATCCCTTTTCTACATCCGGCGATAACTTGCTTTAGCTATTTTAAATAATACAAATCAATTATAACACACAGCTGCTTAACAAAACTTCTAAATGTTGCTACAGGTCTCTGTGGGTATTTCCTGATGGCATATAATGACATCAATTTAGCACACCTGGTAAGATCTGTGTGAGCTGGAAGTAGCTTAATTCTGCAATGACAGGAAAATTAAGGAGTATTTATGGGTTACTGCTGCATTTCGGAATCACTGCCAACTGTGATTTTAGCTTCTTTTTACAAAGAGTCAGAAGGGGAATTGCAGATACTGTATGCCCATCTCCTGTATAGTTTACTTGCAACTGGCTGAGTCCTTTTGGTTAGCTGTATTCATTATTTCTCTCTACACATTCTACACACAAAAAACCCCAGTCTTTTCACCTTTTTGAATTAATGGATGCTAGAAATGTACTCTTTACAAGAAGCTCCCTTTCAAGTCTTTGTAGCCTTTCCTAAACTGCAGACAGAGCTTTCCTCAGTTGTCCCTTGGTTGTATTTTCCCATTCAGCTTGACTTAGTTTGGAATGCTAGCCCTGCATCCCTCATACCACAATGCTGAGTAACTTTCCATGATCCTCAGGCTGCCAGCCCTGGTTTTTTTCCTGACTGCACTGCTTTGTAAAAGTACTTATTAAGTCAGCTGTATATGTATCATCCTTAAGAGCAAATAAGAGACCTGGATGTTTGGAAAAGAGCTGTGGGAAGAAAAAGACAGACACATCAAATTGAGAGAGATTGTAAATAGGATGAATGTAAAAATACAACTAAGGGTCCTGGAGAGATTTCAGTTAATATTAGGAAACAAAACCAAGACACATTCTCCCAAAACTCAGGCAAATGTATCCAGCTAAAAGTAAGTTACAGTCAAGGGGAAGAAAATTCTAGACAAAAAAATGATGAGCTCATTGTGTCAATGAATGGCAGCAAGAGAGACAGACACTTTTTTCACATGTGCTGTGGTATTCAGCAAAGAAGTCCAGTACAGTTTGAGGTAAATACATACTGGCATTGTGTAAAACAGCCCAAACGTAAGGGTCCTTCTCTGTGCACCTGAACAGCAGAACCACTGCGTTAATATCCAGGTATAATATACCAGAGGCATTGTTAAGTTGGCAGCAGCCCAAAAGTGCCATGGTCAGTTGATAAATGATGAGGCAATTTGAAAAGAAAAAAACACAGGACGGGGAAAAAGGTTCAAAACCAAAGAACAGGGAGTAGAGAACAGAAGTGAAACAAAGCAGGACAAATCTTACTGACTATAAAGCTGAATGTATTTTACCACATGATAGTGCATGATTTAACAACCAACAAGTTAAAAAGCAAGGATAACTAAAGTTTAGTTAATCCGTAAAGGATGCGTTTTAGCTTTTATCAGTTTGGTAATCTTTCCCAGTGTGAATGGGAGATGTGAAGCAGCAGAAGGTGACTATATGGTTATATCCAGAACTTACGTCTTCAGACTATGTAGTATTAGGTCCTTGCTGTGGAAGTCAGAAATATAGAGACCATAAGTACCTGAAAATATCAGGTTTTGTCCTCTAATTTTTAGAAATCTGGTTTTCAAAATTATGGCCTAGTAATCATGAAGATTTAAGAGCATAATAACTTCATGACTTAGTATTTACACACTTCTATATAAGCTATACACTTCATTGCAAGCAGCAGTCAAGTCACTTTGAAAATTTTAATGTATGTCTAATGGCCAAACTTTCAAATAATAATTGAACTGTTTAAGAAATGTAAGTAAAAACCCTGAACTATCAACTCAATGCTCAGCTATCTTAGTGATCCATGCTTACATTTTTTTTCCAGCTATAAGATTGTCTGGGAAAAAGATTTGTCTGGGAAAAGTTGCTGAGATGACAAGTCTTCAAGACTGAAGCCCTTCTTTGTTAAAATGTGTATGGACTAGGCACTGGTACTTTTAAGTACCTGCATCAAGGACCAAGGCAATAATGTACCAGCAGATTGGAGGTCAGCCAAAATAACACCCATGTATAAGAACAGACAGAAGGATGATCTGGGGAACTACAGGCCTGTCAGTTTGACTTCAGTACCAGGGAAGCTGATGGAGCAGATCATCCTGGGTTCTATTATGCA
>WTSP01014627.1:3314-18428 GCA_025331215.1 Actenoides lindsayi | reverse complement strand
GTCCCCTACAGTGACAAGATAAACCATCATCTTCAGTTCTGGACTCATCTGTGGTGACTACCAGCAAGGGCACTAATTAATGGCACTTTGACTGTGTGAAACCTGACAATTGCTTATGCAGCCGTTGTACAGTAATGAGTTCTGGCTGCTGCCAGCCTGGGACAAATCTGAACTGGTGACCTGGCAGTGAAAAGGCTCCGTAGCCCATTACCAATTCCAAAATCATTCAGGGCTTTGATAACTCTTTCGTTTTTATTGGCATCTGTCTGGTACTTCCTCCTCAGAGCTGCTGTGTCAGTGATTTAACCTTGAGTATACATTAGAGCCTCATGGGGATGCCATTATATACAGGATTTGGAATTTAGGACTTTATTAAATCAGATCTGATGCTCTCAGAGTCTTTTCCCTGATGCTAAACAGCTCTTCTTTCCTGCCTCAGCCTTTTCTCTTTTTAGAGGCTCCTGCTTAATGGGTCTTGGCTCCAGATTTCTTTTAATCTCTTGTGCTTTTGTGTTTTCCTGATCAGTGGGCAGCATATTCCTATCTTTCAGGTTTTGAATAAACAGCGTGGCATTGTTGCTGTTTCATGCCTTTTGTTCAGAAGGATACACACAGCAAGCTTACTGAAAAATTCCAACTTTGGACACAGCTGTTTTGCATGATGTCATCATGCCTCTGTCTTTCAATGGTAAAGGATCTGTGTAATCATGAACTTCACTTTCCTGGACTGAAGGTAAACCAGTAAGGGACAATGTTCAGTTTTCAAAAATGCCCTGCTAAGTGGAAGCCAGAACATCTCTTTCTGGAAGTGCAGACATGCAGCTTAGTGCATGTGCCAGTCTCACTCAGAGACCGGGCAAGGAGCAGTGTGAGTTTAACAAAACCTCTGGGTCACTTCATTCTTGACATTCAAATTTCTGTGGATTGTAGTGAGATTCACACCACCCTGGCACAGCTGGTATTTCAGGAAATGTATGAAGCAACCCTTGATAATTTGAAGAGTAAGAGAATAAGCTAGGAAGGGAATTTGACTAACTGACACAAAGTGCTCTCTGAGCCTTCATATCAATCCAGAAGCTATTGGCTGGGTCCTGTAGCAAAAATCTCTCCCTTTACATCTGCTGGATGCAGAGGAGAATCAAAGAATCATAGAGTAATAGAATCGCTTAGATTGGAAAAGACCTTTAAGATCATCAAGTCCAACCATTAGCCTTATTCTGCCAAGTCCACCACTAAGCCATATCGCCAAGCACCTTATCTATATGGCTTTTAAACACATCCAGGCATGGTGACACAGCCACTTCCCTGGGCAGCCTGTTATGATGACTGACAACCCTTTCAGAAGAAAAATTTTTTCTAATGTTCGGTTTAAACCTCCTCTGGAACAGCTTGAGGCCATTTCCTCTTGCCCTGACACTAGTTACTTGTGAGAACAGACCAGTGCCTACCTCTCTACACCCTCCTCTCAGGTAGTTGTAGAGACCAAGAAGGTCTCCCCTCAGCCTCCTTTTCTTCAGACTAAACAAGCCCGTGTCCCTCAGTTGCTCCTCATAAGACTTGTACTTCAGGCCCCTTACCAGCTTAGTTGCTCTTCTCCGGACTTGCTCGAGCACCTCAATGTCTTTCTTTTATTGAGGTGCCCAAAACCGAACACGGTACTTGACGTGTGGCCTCACCAATGCTGAGTACAGAGGGACAATCGCCTCCTTGGTCCTGCTGGCCATACTATTTCTTAGGTAGGTCAGGATGCCATTGGTCTTCTTGGCCACCTGTGCACACTGCTGGCTCATGTTCAGCTACTTGTCAGTCAACACCCCCAGGTCCCTTTCTCTTGGGCAGCTCTCCTCCCCAAGCCTGGAGAGTTGCAGGGGGGTGTTGTGGTCCAAGTGCAGGAACCAGCACTTGACCTTATTGAAGCTCATACAGTTGACCTTGGCCCATTAATCCAGCCTGTCCAGGTCCTTCTGTAGACCCTCCCTACCCTCAAGCAGGTCGATACTCACACCCAACTGGCTGTCATTTGCAAACTTACTGAGGGTGCATTCTATCTCCTCATCAAGACCATTGATGAAGATGTTAAACAGAAGTGGTCCCAATACTGAGCCCTGAGGAACGCCACTTGTGACCGTATCCCAGATGGATTTATCTCCATTCACCACCACTCTTTGGGCCTGGCCATCCAGCCAGTATCTAACCCAGCAGAGCATGTGCCCATCCAAGCCATGAGCAGCCATTTTTTTCATGAGGATGCTGTGGGGAACAGTGTCAAAGGCTTTACAGAGTCCAGGTTGACAACATCCACAGCCTTTCCCTCATGCACTAGGCAGGTCATCTTGTCATAGAAGGAGATCAGGTTCATCAAGCAGGACCTGCCTTTCATAAACCTGTGTTGGCTGGGCCTGATCCCCTGGTTGTCCTGTATATGGTGCTTAATGGCACTCAAGGTGATCTGCTCCATGACCTTCCCTGGCTCTGAGGTCAGACTGACAGGCTTTTAGTTCCCAGGATCCTCCTTTCAGCCTTTCTTGGAGACAGGAGTCATGTTTGCTACCCTTCAATCCACTGGGACCTCCCCAGTTAGCCAGGACTGCTGGTAAATAATGGAGAGAGGCTTGGTGAGCACATCCTCCCGCTCCTTCAGCACGCTCAGGCGTAACCCATCCAGCCCCATAGACCTGCCTATGTTTAAGTGGTATTGCAAGTCACTGGCTATTTCCTCCTGGATTGTGAAGGTCTCATTCTGCCCCTCCAACCCTGTCTTCCAGCTCAGGGGGCTGGGAGGCTAGGCAACAACTACTTCTACTGCTAAAGGCTGAGGCACAAAAGGCATGAATCGCCTGAGATGAAAAAAGAGCCTTTCCAGCCATTCAAGAAAAATGGAGGAGAAGTTGCAGGGAATTTGATATGTGAACAGATTTCACCTTTATCACATCCTCCTAACTCAGAGATTGTTGCCAGAGATGGAGGGACCAAGGATACTACCCTTTTGAAAAACTGAGCAGCAATACACTCTGCTTTTTCAAACAGATACATGATTTTTAAACCTTGGGAATTTTTTTCAGTGTTGCTTTGTGATCTTCTAAGAAGAGGAATGACTAAAAGAAGAAAGACGTAGGATATGAAGTTAATAATCTATCTTAAGTAATAAAGGCTGGCTTCCATTTGTCAGTCGCTAGTGGTTTGCTGAAGCAAGAAGTGTAGAGCAGAATCAAATACTAAGTGACAAGGTGGTTGGGAATGACTTTGGGCTGAATATTCAGCTTTGGGAATTATCTTTATGCCTTGTTCAGAGTGCTAAGTCACTTAAAGGCCAGATTATCTTCTCTGTTCTTTTCAGGAGTATGTGCTACCTCTTCATGCTCTTTCTCTGTCTAAGTGAATTGGCTGAAATTGCTGCTTAATCTACTTTTTTTTTTTCCTTTGCTAAGTAGTTTCGTAAATACTGTTAACTATCTTTTTTCCCTGCTATCTTTGAGGGATACCATTGGCACAATCTATGTATTTTCTATAATTACTTGAAGACCTAAGCTGATGTAAGCTAGCAGATAATTAGAAAGGGTTTTTAATGCAAACTGCCACTTTTTCTCAATGGAAAACAGCATCAGTTCACTTTTACTAACAGCAGATGGTAGCATTCTTGCGCAAGTTATCAGTTTGCACTGCAACGTAAAACAAAACTTTCTGAACATTATTTTTTTGTATGTTCCAAAGCTTCTGGAAGTTTTTAAAGAAGTTCTGAGACATAAAACGGTTGATCCTCATGAGTACATTTTCAGCATAAGAAACAAGTGTCCTTCAGCAGTAAGAGATCCTGTTTAATATTTAATAATATAGAACGTGTCCTATTTGCTGAACATGACAAGCTAGCATCTGTTTTTTGCTTCTAGGTAAGGGGTTGGAGAAAGATTATTTACAGTGTAGCAGAAAGAGTCTGTAAGCATCTTCCCTTCAGTGCAGGCAATTTACTGCATGCTAAGATAAAATGCCATCACAGAACTGGGGGAGCCAGTCTGTAGCATCTTGGACGAGGGAAATCTGTTGGAGCATAGATACTGTATTTCTTCTTCTTTGCCCTCAAGAAACAGAGCCACCACAAGAAGCACGTCTAAGGAAACAGGTCTTTACCCAGGATAAAAGCCCCATCATGTTCATTCTCGTAGTCAGTCTCTGCCATGGTCACATAGCACAGTGGACTGGGCTCACGTGGCTGAGCAGGCTGCACCATGCAGAGGTGGTCATCCTGCTGGTTTCTCTGTCACGGTCCACGCTTGCTTCTCCCCGCCCCGCTGCTTTGCGTTGTGTGCTTCTCAACTCCGGCACAGTCCTGGGCGTAGTGGCATCTAAGCACAGTCTGTGCTTGGCTGTAAACGTGGTATTTCGTATTTGCCATCTTTCTTGTCCAGAATCCCTTTCTAGCCATTCCCTGCTGCGCTGTTACGCCTTTTATTGCGCGTGAGGATGAGGTAGGCTTTGTTTATTTTGGTGCTGAAGTACTGGCAGTGACCTCAGCAGCATTAAAGGAAAATCGCTTCCCTAGGGCATAGTGCGTGAGACAGTTGGATGTGCTGATCTCGTGGTATCACCCATGTAAGAGCTGATGAGATCACTGTTATGGCTTTGCCGTGAGTGCAAGCTTGATTAAGTCAGAACACGTATTCTGTTCAAGTGCCGGCTGGAGATGAAAGTGAAAGCTTTATGGAGCGTTGGATTGAGTTTTCAGCAGCAGTGTGTGCGGTGTGAAGGTGTAGAGGAATAGACAAACTCTTACCACGTTGTATAGACCGTGTTTACAAATGTACCTCTTGCTAAATCCCATCCTCGAGATGGTTTTGACTGGGCTTCTTGAAGAAAAACGATCTTCGATTATTCTGTAGCGCCTAAAGTGGGAATATGCCACCTAGTGGCAGTTAAAGCCACCTTGAGGGCTCTTTCTTCTTGCTCTCCTTCACAGGATCCAAACTGAATCATGTTTACGTCCCAGCACCAGTTTGAGAAGATACAACTATAAAGTCAAGGTTGTTAAAGAGGTTTTTCCATGGAGCAGATTTTGTTTATGTATTAAATCTGACCAGATACTTATTTACACAGTAGCCTTCCCTGGCTGCATTCAGGTAATTCTATACCGTAACTTGGGTCACTTTGGCAAACCATTACACTTCAACCACAATGGTGGTATAGCCTGCTTGGTGATCTTTTTTCCCTTTTAAGATAGGAGAAGATGGTCTCAACTATTAATTTGTCAATGACTGTCAGTAGAAGAGCAACCCATGTTCAATTCTGCAATGAGAGAAGCTGCATCAAGGATGAATTGGACCCTCCTTTGTCTTTTCTAAATGCATATGGTGTCTTTTCTGTTTTCTTCTTGCATAATAAAACAACTGATGCTCTCTCTTAGGAGCATCCCGTGCTTGGCCAGCCATTTTTTGTTCTGCACCCCTGCCGCACCAATGAATTCATGTCCTCCATACTGACTGGGTCACGCAAATGCAACAGGTGAGAAGAACTGCTGTGCCTGGAAAGGTTTTATGCAACACAAATAAAGTGAATCAGCTGGGAAATAGAAATGGTCAAAACAACTTCTTTGGTCCAAATAGTATAAAATTCTGTATTGCCACTTAAGGGCTGAAAGTTAAAATACACTTGCTAGAGATAAGGTGAAGAAATAGCCCCATCTGAGGTTATTTTATGACTGTCAAGTGTGTGTGCAATTGTGCAATTCAGAAAAGGTTGGGGTAATATGCTTATGGTGCTTTTTTCTGTGGTTTTTTTTTTTTTTCCCCCTAGACACACAAATTACATTGTACTGTGGCTTAGTACTGTAGGCCCAGTTGTGGGTCTAAATCTGCCCCTGAGTTACGCAAAACTAGCGCCTGAGCAGAATACAAGTGCTGATTCAGTTGAAAGGTAAGAGAAAATGAAATCACCTTTTTTCTCTCCCATCCTTCTGTGACATTAAAAAGATCAGACGAAGTAACTGGCAAAACCATTATCTTCTCCTTTGGAGCACTGGGTTCAGCTCATTTCGGACTCACCTTTTGACATTTTGCTTACATGGCTGCCTTATTGGCTTACGTCCTTTGCAGTGAAAATTTGCTCTGGGAGAGATGTGCTTGGCACATTGCTGTCACCCTTCATGACTGTCAGAAGGTACCTAATGTCCTGGGGTCTTTCTCAGGTGTGTAAAAGCATTTTATGGTGGTGTGTCGTCCCCCCCGCAGGACATTGTCTGTGGTTTGATTTAGCATAACTCTGTTACAATGATTTTAATTTCATGTCTTTTTTTCTGTTTGATGTCGCCACTTCAGATCTGTGAACTGAAGGACAGATGGTGGTTAGCTGTTGTAAAGCTACTGCAGACTTTCCAAGGGATGAAATCGAGCACAGGAATCCTTCCCGACTGGTAAGCAATGCAGTGTGGGAAGATGACTGTTCATCACTCTTTCCCTGGAAAGAACTTGTCAGGTTACAGTGGAAGACCTAAGAGTTGGATGCAGTTGTGACAACTCTCAAGCACCACCAAGACCTGAACTCCCTTGCAATTTCACTGACCCCTTGAAGTCACCCATCTCCTACCTCCGTTTTGCTGTGGTTGTGGCCTTAGCGAGACTGCACACAAATGCACAAACCTGTGATTCCTTGATACAGACTTGAGATGCTGGGTTTGGATCTACTAAACTTACCTACTAAAAACCACATCTCTAGAAGACCTGCGCTGTCTGTAAGGGTATGTACAGCAAAATAGCAGTTGGATGTGATTTCAGCTTGTGGCAGTCAGTACATGGGCTGAGACTGTGTCGCCTAGCGACCACCTTCTCCGCCACAGCCTGATGCATGGACCACCATCATGTTCCACACCACACAGAGAATATCCTAATCCCAAAACTGAATAATACTTTTCTGAGAATATTTTGTGTACATTATGTTTCATGGAACAAACAGGATGAAGACTGTAAACAAACAGAGTACTTACAGTCTACATCTGACTAAGCATGTACAGTTGCAGAGTTCAAGGTGCCTACTGCTATTGTATGGGAACATCTGGCTTTTCAGTGCTTCACTGCCTCCACAGGAAGTTTTGCCTCACCCTGTGGGAGTTACTGTTGTAGTTGATTAGTATTTCTCATCATACTAGTAGCTGTTTGCAGGTTTAGTCCCTATCCTGCAGTCTTTATGCAAGCCTGCCCTGATAGCTGTTGATTTTGGGGCAAGTAGTAATGGCATTGGTGGTGCAACCAGTGCAAACCAGGTTAGAAGTACCTTCCATACACATCACCTTGGATTCTTTCCCAATCAGATTTTATTTGTAGTGTAAAGCAGACCACAAGTCCTGAGTGGCTGAGATGGAATTACACATTTTACTTTATGTGTTCAGCAATATGTCACTTGCATACAGAATCCAATGCATGCCACATCAGAGCTGGAAATGTGAATCGCATCGGGTTTAAGATTCTGGGTTTTCAGATATTTTGATTGGTTGCATATTTTTAACTTACATCATCTGTTATCGGTGGATTGAAATACAGTACAGTCTTTAAAATTCCATTGGTGCAGAATTCTTTTGCCAGCCATTTGGAATTAATAATAAAGGCACATCATTTATCTCATTCTGGATCATAACAACCTGAAAAGCCATTTTTCTGCGTAAGATTTATAAAATACAGCTTTCCGTTCACGTACCATGCCAGCAGCCACATTGCCTTTTTTAACACTTGTGCTAACATATGCTTGATAACTGCATCCATAGCCCATTTTCAAATTTAAGGGAGACTTACACAGGAGGGGAAAAAAATATAAAAAATAAAGCAGCAGTTTTTAAGAGCTGTTAAATGTTCATCCTTGCTCTGTGATCTTCATTTGTGATACACTGGAACAGAGAAGTAAAAGCAGTCAGCCCTTCTTAGCTACCCAGCATCGCTAAGCAGCTCTGTGTCAATTTCCCCTTCCTCTCTCCAGCATATTGGCACACTCACGCTGTGCTGGCCAGCCCTGGGGACCTTTTTTCCCTCTGTAACTTAGAACCAGCCTCAGGTAGCTTTATTTAAAGCAAGGTCTAAATTAGCTTCTCTTGACCTTAGGATCAGGGAAGTGGAAAGGATTGATGGAGTTGTTCCCTATAAACTGTGAGCACTGAATGCTGCATCAGCGTATCTGAGGAGCTAGTTGTGCTCTTTTTTTCCAAAGCATCACAGATGTTCCTTGGTACTGTGCTGAGGATTGAATATACAGGTGAAATTCCACTTTTAAACAATATAAAGAATGGAATCCTGATTACAGAGTGGCTTTGGTGCAACTTACAGCTGAAATGCTAGTTTGAGTGTTTTCCTATATTGGACAAGAGCTGTTCCTTGATAAAGTAGAACAGAAAAGTGTGGAACAACTTTGAGTATTATTTTCAGTACAGTTTGATAAACCTTGAGAAGATTCAACTGCTAAGCTGCCACTTTACAAAATTTATAAGCATCATTTCAAAGGCATTTCTTGGAGACCATCTCTTCCTGTTTCTGTCTTGGAAGCAGAAACTGCAGTACAACAGTATTATTCATGATAGGATTTGGCCAGTTGGGTGCTACAGGCAAGACTTCTTATTGTAGGTCTGTGAAGTGTCATGGCTCTGCTCCAGATGTTAGCATCTCGTCCATGTGACTCTGTGCATCAGACAGTCTAACTTACAGATTGTAATTACAGACAAGAGAAAACAAACATGAAGTAAGCCTGGGAAAATGTACTCCAGTCACTTTCTCCACCCCATCAGCCTTCCTTTGCACCTTAATCTTCTCTTCTTTTTTTTTCCATAATTAGAAGAAAAGTGGAATTTTTATGTAGACAGAAACAAATACTGTTCCTAGACATGCAGGAAGTCTCAACACCCATTCCTTTATGCCTTAATTTATCACCTGTAAACAAAACCGAGGATTACTTGGACAGGTCATTGCACATTGTACTAGTCTTAAGATTTCCTGTGTTGGAGACAACCCTAGGCACTTGTCTAATGGATGGCTGCACATAGAGGGATACTGCTTTGTCAGTGTCCTGACAGTCACACTCGAGCTCCTAGACATCTTCTCCCAGCAATCAATCAACCTCCCGGGTGTCTCATAGTCACACATGCACTTGGCCGGACACTCAAGTTGTTCCAGTTTCTGAAGCTCTGTCTTGCTTCCTTCCTGTTGATAGTACCCCTCTAAATTCCTCTTCAGTGCCTTGACCCTGTTCCCACAGTTAACTGAGACATGATGGTGATAATGGGGAGCATGACATGGTTAAGCAAACTGACAGTTCCTCTGCCCTGCTATACAGTTCTTAACTGTTTCAACCATAAACAGTGAAGTGACAGAGCAGCGTCATCACCAGTATCAATGTTTCCCTGAAATTTGTCTAGAATGCCACTAGACGAAAATTTAGCTCAGGACAAATACACCCACCTTAGTTTGAGAAACAAATGCAGGATAACCTAAGCATTTGGGATCGGGGAGAGATATAATCTTGTTTAGATAGGTGCTTTCTAATGGCTGAGGTGGGAGGCAGGCATCTAATTTCCCATTTACGTCTGTGCCTTAATGATTTACAGGATATTCTATACAGAATGTTAAAGTACAAACATCCTATTTTATTTGAAAATCAAGTTAATTGCAGCACTGTTCTGTAATTTTATGTCAGCGAATCTACTGAAGGTTGTGAATTTGAGGTTTGGCTACATACATTATCTGAAATCCTGCAGCTTACCAAAAAGAAAATTTCCAGTTCCAAACAGTTTTGTAAATTTGCTCAGTCGTTCATCCTTGCTAATCTGGGAAGACATATTGAGGACCATTGCTTCTGGGGACTTCTTTTTAAGAGAAGTGACTCATCCTGCCTTTGGTTACAAGAATCAGCAAGAAGAATGAATTTTATGTGTTCAACTAAGCCAAAAATATGCTTTTCTTTGGAATGCAATTGCTACCTACATAATCCCTCATTTGTGTCAGCATGATCAGGTTAGAATTTAACCCCCATCTGGTCTGCCAGAAGGTTTGTAGTTGGTTCATTTCAGTTACTAAAAGAAACATTCCTTTGGTCAAATTGCATGCTTGTTTTCACAACAGTAAATATTGAGCTAGTTACAGCTGAATGCAGTGAAATAATCAATATCAATTATTGTTGCAACTCTGAATTTCAGCAAAACTTTTTTCAATATTTTTTTTTTTTCGCCCGTTTGCTGTGATGATGGTTTAATGAGTTTGTTTGTTTGGACATCTATATTTCTATTGCATAGTGTTTCAATTCCAGCACAAAGGAAGAACGATTGCTTTTTCCACTGAACTGTGAAGTTAAATTACTTCCTCCAAAATACCCTCTTCTAGTGAACAGTGTATGTATGAATATCTGTGCATATTTTTAGTAACGTGGAGGCTTTTAAAAGTCTTTCAAAGAGTTTAGAGCATTTATTAGCAAATAAATTCTTACCATCTAGAGTAAAAAAAAGAAACAAATCCAAAACTGAAGTTCGTAGCTGCCCAACTTACCATGTATTGACTGTTCAGGAAGATAAGGAGATGTCACACCTGTTATCTTTATGTCCTAGATTTCATAGAGTCTGAAAAAAACCTGCACCACGAGGAAGCTTTCACTTCACCACTTGAGAGCTTGTTTTAACTGTCACCTGCTGAAGATGAATTTCATCTTAAGGCGAGAGAGGAGTTTACTGCTGCGCTTGAAAAGAGAATGGATTTACTGAGCCTTGCCTTGAACTCCTTTTTCCTGAAGCCTGTTAGAAAACAACATATTTTCCTCTAGTAGTATTTTTTCTGTGATGTTATTGTACAACACACTGGAAGATGTAGCCCCATCTAAAGAGATTAGACTGTGTGCTTCTCTGTGCACTGCTGGGTTCAGCAGCCATATGCTGTTAGCAGAGGCCAGATGGAGGGAGATACTACTCAGGTGCTTCCTTTCTCCACCTTTGTTGCTGCCCAGGATTAGGCTTTAGACAGAGAAGAATCCCAGTAAGCAGATTTTCAGCAGCAGTCATCTGCATAACTAGAAGCACTGCCTGGTGTTGGGTCTGTCTCTTTTGGAATACGTCACCTAAAAATGCAGAGACCAGTCTTCATGATTTTTGCTTCTGCTGAGCAAATGCTGCAGTTGACTCCACTTTCAGGGGCAGGGAGAGCCCACAGCAGGGGAGAACACCAGCTGAGCACAGGTTGAAACAGATTTGGCAAACCGTGGAAATGAACTAGTGTTTCTTTCCTTTGCACCTGATCCAAATCAAAATCCAGAACTGATTTTTGGTGGATACCAGCCAGGCTTTACTCCACCAAGCACTGATTGCTTCTCCAGCGTTACTAAGGCTCATCCCCATGCATCCAGCACTCGGGTATTGTTAGCTTTCTATGATTAGCCAAGTGCTTTCATATTACTAATATGCTTTGCTAATGACGTAGAAACATTATCTGTTATAACCTTATCTATTGCACGAGTTCATCTCTTCTCTGATCTCTGTGGACTCCCTTCCCTTATGGTGGATTTGTGTAACACATAGTTTCAGTGCTTCTTTATTAGGCTTAAACCCCCTCTAAATAGTGACTTGGTAATGTAGCTTGGCTTGGCCTACCTTTGTTTGACTTCTTCAGTGTCCAGATAACACTAGTTACTTCCAGGCACTGACAGCATCCACAGCCACATTTGCTAGAATAATTCTGGTTGACTAGAGACGAAGGATAAAATGCAACTCAAAATGTTCAACTAGCTTTAATAAGTTGGTGATTTATTTATCCTGCTCTCAGTTCTGTGCAGTCTTCTGGTAACTGTTACTGTCCCTTTGCCTTAACAGCAGTCTCACTTCCACTACATGGCTAGAAGTAAAACCTCCAAAAAAACAATCAAACCAAGAAACAAGCCCCTCATTCAGCCAAACTTGTAGAATGTACACGTGTTTGATGGAGCAATGAGCACCTGTGTTCTTCTGTTCCATGTTTCTGATCTATCAAGATTTCAGGTGAATTTATGCCATAAGCTCTTGTGCATCCATGTAACATCTAGCCACTGCTTAGGTGTGCAAAGGCAGCACAGAAAATGTCCCGTTTTCCTAACAGGAACTCACTGAGTCAGTTAAATGCCAAATTTCCCAGTGTGAAGATTTCCTTTGCTGAAGTCCACATAAACAACTTTTTGGCTTGCATCCTTTATGTTACACCTTTCCCTGTCGTTGTACTGATAGCAACATCTAGTGGCAAGATTACCTCATGGCAGTGCCCTACTTTTGGAAGCTGGTCTAGCTCCATTTACCTCCGGGTAAATCTTCATCTCTACTGACAGACTTGACATTAGAATTTGAGAAGAATTTAAACTGCGGAGACATCGATAGTTCTCTTCATTGGCCACAGTAAAATCCTTTCTTTCAGAGTGGTATGTATTACTGGCAGCCTTACTAATAATTTTTGCTATGCAGGAAAAGCAAATCAGAGTAACAAAACTCCATTTTACTCTGTTTACTGGAGTAACCAAACCAAAGCTGCTGATTTTCCTAGTTGAAGTAACATATCTGCTGTAGAAACTGAGCTGGAAACCTACCACCAGCCATTGTGTAGGGTAACATTTGCATACCTAAGACCATGATTCCTAGGTTAAACTACCTGACTGCTGTCTCTTCCAACACAACTGCTGTCTGATTGTAATCTGTGAGTTACAGTTCAATGTTTGGGTCTGCACATCTTGTAGCTTCCAGTCTTGGTGTAATCAGGGATCACCTGAAAAAAAAATTGGTGACATCCTATCTGTTTTTCATTTAATTGTGTATCTGATTTCTCTCACCTGTGTATCTGCCGTTGGTTTGATGCATATCATTAGTGAATATAGCTACAGGTATGGCAGCCAATGCTTTCACACCTGTCTGTCTACTTAGGTTGTTCTGCTCCCAGATGAAGGCAGGGTTTCGGCGACTTGAAGTGTAACATGCATGCATCTCTACTGTGTGCCACCTCCAGCTTCTGCATGTCTGCTCCAGGTTTCACAGAAGCATTAGGCAGAGCCACAGCAGACGCTGCAAGGACATACCTGGGATGTCTGTGCATACAAGAACATGGCTGAAATTACTGTGCATAAACAGTAGCTTTGATTCAGTGAAGCTGTAGGAAATGCTGGGCAGATGTAGAAGATTCTCAAAATCTATCTGCATAATATTGTGGGTGAAAAGCGAACACATCCAGAACACACATATGGTTTTATGAAAGAGAAAAATTACCAGTGGTTAACCCTCCACTAGCTGAGAAGACAGAAGAGCCAAGAATCCAGAAAGCACAGTAAAAATAAAAATGACACTGGGTCTGCTGGGAAGCCATGGGGATAGATGATGGCATGGGCCACCCAGACTCTTCTCTTGGCTCTGACATGCTGTTTGAGCAAGGTGTGCTACAGGAAATGTGCATTTACACTATATCCAAGATGAGTCAAGGAATTCACAGAATGGTAGGGGTTGGAAGGGACCTCTGGAGATCAAGTCCAACCCCCCTGCTAGCACAGGAACACCCAGAGCAGGCCACAAAGGAACAGATCCAGGTGGATCTTGAAAGTCTCCAGAGAAGGAGACTCCACAACCTCTCTGGGCAGCCTGCTTCAGGCTCTGTCACTCTCACAGTAAAGAAGTTTTTCCTCATGTTGAGGTGGAACTTCCTGTGTTTCACCTTCCCACTGTTACCTCTCATCACAGGGCACAATTGAAAAGACACCAGCCTCTTCTACTTGACACCCACCCTTCAGATATTTGTCAACATTCAGAAGATCCCCTCTCAGTCTTGAATCCCCCTCAGTCTCAGAATTGAGGCCTGACTGAAAATTTCAAAGGGTTTCTAGGTCAGGTTCCAGCAGAGGGAGCCAGAATTCTGGAATCGCAAAGAGAGCAGCTTTTCCAGAGCTCCCCCACAAAGCTGGGAAGGGTCTGCAGCCAAAGACATTTTCATTGCGACTGTGGCTACTGCATTTACAAGGTTTACTCCCATTTTCATATAAATTAACAAATGCTAATTGAAGCAGAGCCTTTTGGATGAACACACAGATGTATTGTCATTGAGGTAATTGCTTACACTCTAGCCAAGTAAGTACTTTGAGGTTTTATGGGATAGAATAGCAACAGAACAAAGAACCCAGAACTCTGTAACAACCTTTGTGCAAAGTATACTTTCAAGGGGCCAAAATCAAGATAAAACATTTGTGTGCGATTATCAACTGAACAGATCTGGCAATGATTTAGAGGCTGATACAGGAGGACACGTTGGCTTCTTGGTAGATGTTCTCTTCCATAAATTCTGTATTCTGCTGTCCATGTTTTAAAGTGATGTCGAAAAAGTGGACAATACATAGAGAAAAATGATTGAAGAGATGAACTGATTAAATACTTCAGGTTTTCACATAGCCCAGCTATGGTACAGGCATCTTTGAACAGTAAAAAAAAAAATATAAATCCAACTATTTAGAATCTAGCCAAGAAAGCCCTACTCAAAGACATTCAAGTCAGTACACAGCAGTTAAATGAAAGCAGCTGGAATGCACTAAAAGATAAAAGTGTCTTCAAATCAGGCAGACTTGCCCAAGCCTAACTAGTTGGACCTAATCTACACTTAACATGAAAGCAAATGGTTGAAGTTCTCTGGGCTGAGCAGGACAGAGATGAGATAAATGGTTTAATAATCCCTTCAGGACCTAAACCTGATGAATGATGAAACCTGGGCATGTCAGGTGCCTTGCCCATCTTCACACGAGGAACTAAACTGCTGCCATCAGTTGAAGACCACGAGTAAATACCATTTTCAACTCCAGTGACCGTTTTTTATTTAAGGCAGGCTGTTTTCCAAAGTAAACATTAAATTCCATGTGATTTGTCCTCTGCACTTGCTTGAGGTGATGTGTGTTGATTCCCGATGGATGTAATAGTCCCAGAGACACATTAGGGTGTTTTTGGCCAAACCTAGCCGTAAGAAATTTCAGTTCAGTGCCTATGGGAAGAGTTTTATGAGTAACATGGTGAGTGAAGATAAAAATCACTGCTGCACTAGACAGCGGTGTGTTTCTTCTGAAAAAGCTGGAGTCTGTGACTGAAGTTCTAGATTGTGCAGTATTTATTACAGTTAATATAAACAT
>WTSP01014625.1:0-14858 GCA_025331215.1 Actenoides lindsayi | reverse complement strand
GCCTTGGCCCAGTGATCCAGCCTAGCTAGATCCCTTTGTAGAGTTCCCTCAAGCAGTTCGACACTTCCACCCAGCTTGGTGTCATCTGCAAATTCACCAAGGGTGCACTCTATCCCCTCATCCAAATCATTGGTGAAGATGTTAAACAGGAGTGGCCCCAGTACTGAGCCCTGGGGGACACCACTTGTGACTGGCAGACAATTAAAAGAGAAGGAAAAAAAAATAATTCTGAATTTGTGGCTTCTTAAATTAATGTCACTTGTGAAGCAAGTTGTCAACTCAACCTCTGCTTGTGCCTCTCTTAGTGTCATGGTTTGTGATCCAGGTAAAAGCAGCAATGACAGAGAACTGTCAGAATTTGAACTGCTAGGATAGATTTTGACTCTATAAGTGGATTTTATAATTTCTCCTGTAATGCTTTATCTTGGTTGTATTTTACTGTGTGTGTTTATCAGAAACCCTGATTTCCACAGTTTGTGTTACTGATACAGTCTTTTATCAGGGCTCTGGTTTAAAATCCACCAGCACTGCAATTGTTTCTCCAATCTCTTCTTTGCAGTGCTTAATACAAGTCAGTGTTTGGAGGTCATTGATGCAAACAAAAAAGACAGCTGACATGTGAGAGTCTGGTAAAATTAGAAAGGACTAAATGAAGGTTGTTTTACCAGCTGAAAAACACAATCTGAACAAATGAGCATGTGTTTCTTCTTTCAAAAAGCACCACTTGTCTGTTCTCCCTCTTCTGCAGGCTGCTAAGGTAAGGCAGGGCCTACTGTGTGTCCTCAGCTGCTTCCTCCTTTGTCAGGTGCTGCCAACACATTGTAGCTCTCTGAAGCTTGCCTGGACTTCCTGCTGAAAGGAATGTCCTTGAGCATAGAATAAAATTTTGATAGGGTTTAACCAGGACAAGAGCTAAAATCTTTGACACAGAAGGATCTGCAAACAGTACTGAGGCCCCAGAGGTCAGAGCCATGCTAGTTGCTGTGGTGATGGAGTTGTTGAGGGCTGCTGCACTTTGCCTATTAGGTGTTTAAATTCACATTGCAATGATATGTATTGGTTTCTCCATCTGGTAGAGAAGGTGAAATTATTTTATGCAGTTCACAACATGGGTAGCAGGAGAGTTGGGAGTAAAATTGAGATTTCTGACTTCCCTTTTTCCATGGAGTAGGAGCACAGCACTGTTTATCAGATTCATTTTGTGCATATGCTTTCATTACCTTTTTAGAGCTTTGTGTTTTCAATTCACCATTTGAAAAAAAGTAGTTGTCACCTTAAAGAGTGTCCAGGGAGGATTTTTTTGGATGCTTCTCATGCTTATGCAGTAGCTGGTTGCCCTATTTCCACAGCTGTGCTGGTTCTGTATACAGCCCATACGCTGACTGACTCAGGTACACAGAGAACTGGATCTGTTCAGAAGTGAATTTTTTCTTATAGATGCATCTTTTCAGGGCAGAATTTGGTTTATATCCTGCCTCAAATCTTATTTAAGTTAGAGGATCTGGGTTTCCAAACAAACATTGTAGTTAAGCAACAATTAGTAAGGGTAATTATTTGATATTAAACTTCTGAGCCCAAAAGCAGAGGCCCATTTTCTGAGACGAATGCTCCGTGGTGTATTTCCACTGGTTGGGTGAGATGTTTTCAGAAATAGTTATTTTTTTCCCTCCCAGAATTTACTGTGGGGACTGCTTAAGCTTCTGTATCACACCTACAGCATCTCGAGACCCAAGGTGTCTGTAGAATTCCTGAGGGATCCACTGAGAAGTATGCTTTTCATATCTATGGCTTATTATTGCTGACAATTCCCTCTGACTTGGGCTTTTTAAGTGCACCTCTACTGACATAATTTCCCCAAACCCAGTCAGTTATTTTCTGCATCGTAGTGTTCTCTCAAAGGAGTGCAGAAACACGTGTTCTGTAAAAGTCGTTGACAGAATTGGGGCTTAGGGTTTTTTTTAAGCTGGGTTTCTTCTTAAAAAGGGGCTCTGAAACTTGAGGAATTCTAGGTGGAGTTTCCTAATGAAGCTGATGTCTTCATTAAGACACTGGGTGTAATCACCGTGGTGTTTGAAGAGCGTTTCATCCGGTGCTGTGTAATGCTGAAATGTTTGTCTGCTGCCATCAGGCTTGTACAGTGAGGAAAGATTATCTGCTAAAGACGAAAGGTATTTATTGGTTAGAATTAAATAGCACATCATCTTGTCAAACACATACACGTTGTTAGGAAATTTCTGTTGATTAATGAGTTTCACAGAAGTGCTTTAGGAGAAATATCTTTCCCAGGACTTTATGTGACAGGGCATTAAAGAACCATATACATTCTGAAAATTGCAAAGCACTGCAGTACGAGCCTTTGTCTGATTCATGACTTCACAATTACTCTTTTGCCTTCCAGAAATATTGCCTCGGTGGTGTTACTTGTGCAGTATCTGTAATCGTGGAAGGGACAGCTCTTGTTTGTAAAACTGTTATTGCTCTGGAACGTGCAGAGGAGCAGAATTAGTCAGATGGAATAGTTTGGTGATTTTGCAGATACGAAGAAACTTAGCAACACTTTAATCCTTTATGATAATCAAAGGCAGGTTTATGAGCATGTGATCTCTGTAGCTGTCTCAGCAGGACAGGGGCTGTAAGAAGAGAAAGCAAAGCTTTGTCTCATGTATGTGCTGTTTTGTTCTTTCAAGAGATACCATAATTCTGAAATAAGTGTGTGTGTTTTCATGGGTTTTACCAGTAGTGGAGTGGAATTAGATGATCCTCCAAAGTTGTCCTCCCCATTTTGAGAAGTGGATGTGGCTGGATGGTGTGGGCAAAACCGCTGCTCCTTTCCAAGTTAAAGCTCTGGTTAGTGAGAACTCGTTTCTGATAGGACCTGCAGGAGAACTGTCTTCAGGGGCTGCTTGCTATGGAGCAGGTGTGTGTACATGAAGGACATTCATTGATACAGACTTTGTGGACAAAAAATACATTTTCGTGATTGTTGTGCTGATCTTGGTTCTGGGAAAAAGCAAAGATAATAGCGAAGGGGGTGTGTGTGTACATGTGCAGATGAGTTCTGATTTTACTCTCTTTGTTATAGATGGTGAACCAGAACCTGCTGATGGAAAAATTATGTTCAGGAAACCAAGCAAACGTTCATCAGAAAAGTCTTTGGACTTCAATGTAAGTTCAAGTAAGAAGATGAAAGAGGCAAAGAAAACTAAAAGAGAAGCAACCACTTCTCAGAGTACTGCTAAGCAAATAAAAAATAGCAGCCTTCTCTCATTTGATGATGAGGAAAATGATGATTAGGAGTTGAATTTTTTTTATATTTTACTTATCTACTAGGGCTCTGAGTAAGATTGAGAGTTTTCCTAGAAACTGAGTCATGGTGTCCGAGTCTTCTCTGACTTTGTTGTAGTCCATCTAGAGAAACATAGTATTAAACTAGCATGAGCTAAGTCTTTGCAGCTCAAATGGAACTGTATGAACAGTATGTCATGTTTTTATTCCAAAAGAGAATTTAACCATGTATGTAAAAGCTATTTGAGGTCACAAATGAGTAGCAAAATATGCCTGTACATATCCAGCTTATATAAATTTTCAATTGATACATTTTCAAATGTCCTCTGTTACTATTTCCTCTCTATTTACTGGCCTCCTCTGACAGTTGTTTGGTTTTTACCTGTTATTGTTGACTTGGCCCTCCAAAGAGAGAGACTTGATTGCTGCGGAGCAGAGACTGGGCTGACGTTTTCCCTCGGAGCTGAACAAAAGCTTGCACAACTTCTGCAGGTGTGGTTTGCCAGATGAGCTCTTTGCATGGCCTGCTCTGACTCACATCTGTAGTCCTAATCCTGTTGTTAGTGTACACAGTCTAAGAAACTGCAAAATAATTTGAATTTATGGTTCTAGCAGGATATAAAAAATTCTGTGTTGTAGCTGATGGTGTCAAATGATGCAAAAGAAAGATGCCTGAACCCTTGGAGGTTGTGCACTGTAGTAATAACAGTGATGGGCTCAGTGGTTTGGTGGTGTTTTGTTGGATTTTTTTTTTTTTTAAGTACATTTGTTCCAGTGGCTACCTGTGTGTTCATAATTATTTGGGATCTCAAACAGCTTATTTAAAAAAAAAAAGTATTTGATTTTGAAGCTGTGGGAAAGTGTTATTTCTGATTTTCTTCAAGTAGGAAATTTTAACCAGGGTGTTTAAGTTAAGAAACCTTGTAGTAGCTGTAATACCAAGTTTAAAACTCTTCAGTTGCCCACGTGCAGCAGGCTGCAAGTGCCCATTTCTGTGCTGTCTGTTCCAGGATGTGCTGAAATTCAAAATAACTCTGAGAACTGATGGGGTTGGGGAGAACAAGGTGCTGGAAATGGGACTAGTGACTTTATTCGGATGTACAGTGTGTTCTGTAACCATATATGTGAGCAGGAGCCAAGATTGCTGCAGAGTTAGAGGGTATGAGGCAGTAAACCCAGTTCTTCTGAGTAACAGGGCATTCGGAATGGTTTGGGCTGTAAAGCTTCATTGAGGAGCAAATTTGAAGTTGCTGTGTGAAACAGCTGGTTTTTGTTCATCTGGTATTAAGCAATAAATAATGTTTTCTTTAAGTGGTCCAAAGATATTTCAATGACATTTTCAGTACATAAAATGGGATTTTTTTGGTCACCTGGTATTGAAGCCTCTTATGATTGCTGCCTGTCTCCCTATGTATCTGCTTCCTCCAGTATATGATCAGATGCAAGTCTGCATACTATTGCACACTGGTGGTGCAAGTGCATCTTTCCCTGAGTTTGAAAGTGAATCTATCTGTTGTCCTTTCAGAAAATTAAGCCCAGACCTAAAAATGGGTATTAAAGCCTTGTAGCACTGGTCTGATATTAGAACTGCCAGAGGTGCAGTGTGATAACCTGATTATTCTCATGAGGAGGTGTTACATTTTTACATACATAATTTGTCTGTATTCTGCATCTATAAAAGAAAATGTAGGAAGAAGAAATACAGAATCAAAGATTCCCAGGGATTAATATTTCCTAATTTTGTATACTTAAAACTCGTCTGAATCCATTAAAAATACATATATACACACCCATGAGAAAGCTTGTAGCATTAGGTATACTGAAGGAATATTTGGGCATGTTTCAGCAAGTGGGTAAATACTCTGACCTGCTGAGACTCATCTGAAAGAAGGAATGAACGACTGACTGCTCACTTAAGTTTTCCTGCTTCTGTTCATTAGCACAAAAATAGTCTTACATTTTTCTTGTGCAGCTGAGAAGCTCTTAGCTTTAGTTTGGAGGCAGTTTAGGAGACATAGCTATCAAGTTACAAATGCTTGTCAAGGATCAGAAGGCATTTGGATTTACCTTAAAATTAGAGAGGTTTTCCCAAATATGCAGCTGATGTGGCAGGTCCCAAATTGCTCAAATCTGGTTAGTAATTGTATTTAAACAAAAAGTACTATTTCTGGTACTATTGAAAATAACTATTTCTGAGAGACCTGGGAGACTCAAGTCCATTAAAAAGAGGATTACCTCAATCTTGAGTACAGTACTTTTGCTTAATCGTGCTCCTTTGCCCTACAACTTCAGGACAGATGTCAGGAATGTAAAGAAATTAATTTGGTTTACTTGGAAATAATAGAATGAAAGGTATGTTGTTCTTCAGGCAACATGGCAGGGGAAAGAAAGGTGGATACAGAAAACCAGTTTTTCCTTTATTTTGACTGATTTGTAGTGGTCTGACCAGGAGGAGACCTTTGCGTTCATTGTGTTTCACTCCCAGTTCACCAAACAGTAAATAATTTGATACATTTATTAAGAGGTGTGAGTGGTGCACAAAAGCATTTTTTTTCAAGTAGTGATGTGAAAATTCAGTAGTCTTAATGTACACACCGGGAAAATTACATGTGCCATCAACTCCCTGAGAGACCTCTGAGGAACGGGAACACTGATGTGTTCATTTAGGGAAGAAAAGTGAAACTGTCTGAAGCAATCACCTGCCTTGAGCCATGGAAAAACAACAATACCAAGAGTTTTCTGATAAAGGGGAAGCCAAAGTAAGGACATGGAACTTGAGGCTAGGACTGGAATGAACAATTCTGGCCTTTTCTCTCTTTCCTGTGCCCATCTCCAGTCCATTTTCCCTCCTATAGTGGGGACTGTTTATTGTGGGTGTGGTTTTTGTTGTTTGGGTTTCGGGTTTTTTTTCTTTGTTTTTCTTCTTTGTTTTTCTTTGTGGAGCTTGCTCAGCTAAGCACCTGAGAAGTGCTGTGGAGAAGCAAGGTGAAAAGAGCTGAGGCTTGTCACCTAATAAGAGAATCCTGGTCAGATGTGGCCTGTTACCTAATTTGGGAATCTTGTGCAGTTTTTATGAATAAAATCTTCGAAATTGCCCAATTCATTAAGACTCAAACCTTTATTGATCGTGGTGTTCTCGCTCCTCTTGGCTGAGTGGTGAGGTGGAAGAAACCTGGTGAAGTGCAGTAGCATTGCGGTGATGGAAGCTTTTTATGTTGCAGTGGTGCTTGGATGCCATCAGGAAAGGTGAGATGCTCTGTCACCTTTCTTTTGAAGAAAAAGGATCTTTCTCTAAATGATGTGAATCTAGGTGAATCAGCAAGAATGCTGCATTAGGACATAGAAATGGCAAGGATGTGGGTCAGCATGAGCAACAAAATGCATGTGTGGTCAGCTGGCCCAGGGGTTCCTACCCTTGCTTCTGTTCCTAACCCAGTAAGATTTGGGTTTTTTTCTCAAGTAAAACCACATATTTATTGTGCTGCAAATGTTTGTTTCATTGGTCTAACCAGGAACAGACGAGTCAGAATTTTACTCCGATGGGTTTTGTGTCCAGCACTTTCCCAGGAAAGATCATCTGGAGGATCAAAGGCTGCGTTTTGCAGCCACTGAGCAGGAGAAGCCTGTGTTTAGCTGGGTTAATTACACATTCTTTAAGTTTCATCGCAGGACTTAATGTCTTTTTTTTTTACAGTGCTTCAGTGTATAATCCTGTTATGAAGCTGCAGCTTTATCAAGGAGCAGGAAGCAGCAGTGGCATTGTTTCAGCTGCCTGTTCCCCTTGTGCTTCAGTGCAGTAACAAACCCCGTCTTGCTTGGCTGCCTAGAGCCCAGTGCCTTCTCAAGGCCATCGGGAATGCCGGAGAGGAGCAGTCACCTTCACTCCAGCACAGGAGCAATGATGTGCAGTCTCAGCAAGTGTTTATCCATTGAAGTTGGTTAATAACCTATAGCCCATAAATCAATCCTTTGTGCGTGGTGGTGTTACCAGCTGCCCCTTCAGTATCATCCCTTTATGCCCATTCCTAGGGCCAGGTGTTAATCTGCAAAGAGATTTTTCATCTCATAGACTTCCCCTTCCACCCCACCTTCTTGAGAGCATTCCAGAGGCAGCTGTCACAAGGGTAGCCATTAGAAGCAGGGAAGAAGCACCACCTCCTGTACACTTCCCAGAGATTTTTGAGAACCCAGAAAATCTCAGAGCTTTGTATACTGGGAAGTATCATAGAATCATGGAATAGTTTGGTTGGAAAGGATCTTTGAAGGCCATCAAGTATCCCCCCCTGCAGCGAGCAGAGACATCTGTGACTAGAACAGGTTGCTCAGCTCCATCCAACCTCACCTGGAATGTTTCTAGGGATGGGGCAACATGGGCCAGTGTCTCACCACCCTCGGTGTAAAAATTTCTTTCTTCTCTCTAGTCTAAATCTCCCTCTTTTTTTAGTTTTTAAACCATCACCCCTTGTCACATCAGGCCCTGCTAAAAAAGTCTGTCCCCATCTTTCTGACAGGCCCCTGTAGGTACCGAAAGGCCACAAGAATGTCTCCCCAGAGCCTTCTCTTCTTCAGGCTGAACAATTCCAAAAGTAACTTCTTCCTGGGGAAAGTGGATGGAAAATTACCCAAGACTGAATTTTACAGTGTTGATGCTGCTATTGCTTTTTTCTTGCTTTGTTGGAGGTAAACCCAACAGCTGGCAAAAGCAGTTTTTCCTCCATCCGGACATGTAAAGTGGCTTTGGTGCCATTCCAATCCATATGGCAAAGGATTCCTTTCCTTTGACTCCCACAGCAGTCCTCAGTGCAACGCCTGATTAGTTAAGGCCATGGGCAAGAGGGAGCTACCTTGTAGTAGGCAGAAGACATAAGAGGAAGGTGTTGTCAAGCCTCCGTGGGGTAACGGTGATCACTGCACATTCTTAGTTTTGATATCATGAAAGAGTTGTTCCCTTAGGGACAACACAGTAACAACGAACTTTAAAAGGGCAGATTATAAAACTATGAGGAAAATGGTTAACAGCAGGCTGAAGGGCAAAGAGAAGCACTTAAAAACCAGTGAGATCTGCCTGGAGGCTATTTAAGAACATTGTATTAGAGGCACAGATGGTTTGTATACCTCTGAGCAAAAACATCGCATGTGAGGAAGAATGAAACTCGGAGGGTTACGTGGGAGAGAAGCGTGAATGTAGAAAGGTTGCAAATGCATCCCTTAAAAGATGACGACTGCGTGACAGACTAGGAGGTGTTTTTCTGGAGAGGGGAATGTGTCAGTGCTAAGGAAAAGACTGTAGTAGCAGCTGCTGACTTGGGATCTCCTGGATGAAACACTGAAAAAGAGTGATTCTAACCATGTCCTGAGTGCTCTGCCTTTCAAAACTGGGCTACTCCAGATGAGGCTCCACCAGAAAAAAGCGCGTGCTCTTCAGCTGAGTTAGCGAGCACAAGCAAGCATCTCAGCAAAGCCCAAGCAGTCGGCAGCTTTCATAGGTGACCAGGCCAAACATAGCTCTTCTCTATACCAGGACTTGAATTTCACCCTGTGTTAGGTTCAGTGCCAATAATGATGGGTTTTAATCTTTGCCGAAGAAGGTAGAGATGAAAAAAAAAAAAAATAAGAAAATCAAACTCCTAAAATTCTCATTTTAGTAAATGCCAAATGCATTTGTTCTCAGCTTTGGGGCTGAGAGGGGGATTATCTGATAAGGATGTAGTGAGGCTTGCAGAGCTTTTTACGCCATGTAACTGGACAGATGCAGAGTTCTGTTGTGTATCTGAGCAGGAACACACTGATTGTAAATGAGAAGAACACGTCAAGTATCACCAATGTGATGATACGTGAAAACAAGTGTCCTTGTGAAATCAGTGACAGTTTCTGGTTCAAACAGGAGGAAAGGCAGGGGAAGGTTAGAACAACTCTCGGCCATAAAAACCTGCTGTGCGTGGTCTCAGCGGGACCAGAGCCCTGGCATCCAGGCTGGGTTATTCTGCCCTGTTAAATTGAAACAAACAGGTCAGCTGCTGGAGTCTCTTCTCTCCTCCTCTGCTGTGCCAGCAATCTCGAGAGGAGAGATTCAGTATTGTTCTGATCGGTGCCGCAGCAGCACTTCCATAATTTAAGGGCTGCGTAAAATTTGTGGAGCACTGAGAAGAGCTTAAATCAGTTTTATGATTTCCATAAATTATTGCAGGCAGACCAAGTTTGTGTAGAAACGTGGGGATGTTGGAGCTGTTTTTCCAAGGGACCACCACAGTCAAAACAGGGATTTTTCAAAGGCACTGGCGGGTATTATGCATTTGAATTTGATGGGAGTTAGGAGCCTTGTTCCTTTGAGCTACTCAGTATTCCACTGTTCATTCTGAACCATGCCAAATCGTTTCAAATACTTGGCAAAAATCAAAATTAGAGGGTCAAATTCAGACCAATTTTGTTTAAATGCTTAATGTGTTTATAAACAGTGGGTGGGCAACTTGTCATTCTATTTCAGGTGAAAAACCACTTTGGCCCTTGAAGAGTTAACCCTTTATGTTACCACAGGGTATTTTTGGGTTGTTGTTTAGGCCCTGTTACTGGGCAGAACCTTGTTCTGTCTCTGCCTGAGGCTGTACCTGCAGATCCCTCCAGCTGCTATGGAGAAGGATCTGCCAGTAGAGCAGAGACAACACCTGGCTCCTCATGATACATTTTTGGGAGTATAGACTAAGGCAAATATAATTCCCTATGTTACAGATACAGAGACTGAACTTCCCTTCTGGACAACTAACAAAGGTGGAGCTGATCCCATTTCACCCTGATTTGAATGTTACTGGTGACTGGAAGAGCCTTCCACTCCCTGGGCATTATGCCCATCAGGACACAGATAGGTTGGAGACCTTTCACCCTGTTGGGATCCTTCTGAGCTATAGTATGGTGTTTAATGTTCTGTATTTTAAAGTGCTCCAACTTCTCAAAACCCAAATCACTGTCTTTCAGGTTATAGCAGATGGAATGCTAAGCATGGTATTACCAGGAAGACCCACTGCTGAATCCCTCTGTGCTGGATGGGCAGCTTGGGCTCATTTATTTTCTGTTGTTACTCAGTTACTCTCAGTGAAATGACACCAATAGATATGTGAGCTCCTTACTAGAAGAAGGTAGTCTGAGACGAGCAGGTTTAAATTTTAAGAAGTTAAGCATGGAACACTCCAGGATCTTGCCACTGAATTCCTGTAGCCATCAACATCTATAAATGATGGGAGCACCTGTCATGGTGGTCATCCTGTGGGAAGGGATGGGTGACTGCTGGGAATTAGAACATGGTGTGAGGAAAGTGAAGGCAATTTCATCTCTAGAAATAAGGTGTCGTGGAGAATAAATGGGAAGTAATCTTCCCCTCCTTACTCTCTGCTTCAGACCTTAGCTGGAGTAATGTGTCTACTTTTGTGCACTCTACTTCAAAAAAGAGAAGTGTAGAGCAATTGGAGAGCCCAGCTGAAAGTAAAGGTATTGATCACAAGACTGGAAAACAGGACCTGGGAGGACAGAGTGAAAGAAGTGGGTTTATACATCTAGAGAGAGAAGATGCAGAGGTGGGAATAAGGATGTGATACCCGTCTTCAGATATGTAAAGCCTGATGCAAAGAGGAAAGTAATAAATTGTTCACAACGTCCGCTGGGAATACAAAAAGAACTAATGGATTTAAATTGCAGCAAAGGCAATTTGAGGGAGACATGAGGACAGGCTTTCTAGCTGTAACAGTACTGAGGTGCTGAGAGATTGCCTGGGGAGGTTGTGGGATCTTCGGGCCAGGGGTTTTTAAGAACAGGTTCGACAAACATCTGTCAGGACTGATTTGGGTATAATTGATCCTGCCTTAGGGCAGAGGGCTGGACTAGACCTTGCAAGGTCCCTACCAGCCCTACTTGCTGTGGTTCTCTCATTAGGAAGCCTGATGTGATACTCCTATGACTTTCCCATTCCTTTTAAAAGCAAAAACATGCTATAGGGATGGCAAGAGTACGATTTAAACTGACAGTATCTGGGAAAATTCAAAGCTTCAGGTTGATATCCCACCCCTAGTTTTTAACATGTGAATGCATGTAACACAGTCAGGCTTGTGCAGCAACTAAACACCTGGAGGTTACACAATGGTCAGTCTTTTATGACCAGACCGTGATCTTTTTAATAGCGTGAGAATGTTTCCTTTAAGGTGTGTTAGTCTGATGTATTGCAACTTGATTTTGCCATTTGGGTAAGGAGCCAGCAGTGATCTTTGGCATCTGGTGTATTCCAGGTGGGGTCACTCGTGTTTTAGATACCATCACACATTTGGCTGCGTGCTGCGCTCCCCTTCACTCACTCCAGAGCTCCTTCCACTCCAGTTTATCCTGACTCTAGTTGCTCAGCTTCATGATGTGGCTGTGTTGAAATCACTGACAGCACTGTGAATGTGCTTGGTGCCCTCCTCTCTGTTCTCAGATGCTGGGTATTCCTCCTGCTGCTTTCCGCTCACATGTTCTTTTATTCCTGTTGATAAATTTCATTTTCATCTGTCTTCTGCTGCTTTCCCTTCAAGATGTGCCTGCGTTACCAAGCGCAGTTCAGCGGTTTAGCAATTGGATCACAGCCAGCTATTACCAAATGCCACATCTTTTAATATCAGGCAGAGCAGCTTGAATTTTCTTTCCTTGGAGTGCTGTAAAAGACACACTGGTGTTTTCTCTGTGCAAATGCCAAAAAAAAACCCATTTAAGAGAAGCTGGGGGATGTGAAGCAAGCTGACATGTCTGCGTTCCCAGAACTGTCTCTTTTCCCTGATTTCAGGCTGTAGTTCATGACCTGCCTGTTGATTTATGTAACTCTGTGGAACGATGCCAGTTTCAAGCAGCCAAGAATTGGGCACCGTCGCTTTTGTGGCTGGTGGTACTTCAGCATTCAGCGGTGTGTTTTTCTCCCCCAATGCCGTGCCTTGACGATCACAGTGTTGCCAAGCCCTCAGGTTTGAAAAAATTCTATGTCAAGCCGTGAAGTGGGGTTATAGTATCTACACATACACACATGTGTATGTACGTATATATTGTATGTTTGGATTGGAGTCAGGAGTAGCTTTTGCCATGTTTGCTCATCTGTTTCACTCGAGACTTGTCCTTCTCGTGTTTTGGAGATAGCTGGGTGAGCACAGGCACTCTGGCTACCTTCCTTGTCTTTATTGTGTGTTCCTTGGGCATGTTCCCCACCTTCTGCTGTGGTTGTGTATGTGGGGGATAAAGCTCATCTCCAGAACTCAGGTGCCCCCAAAGATTCCACTTGAGGTACCTGCTCCTGGTCACACACATCCTTGGTAATGCTGCTGCTTAACCTCTTGTTTCCCTGTATTGGCACCGCACCATATACCACAGTACATCTGTACTGGGCACTTAGGAGGCCACACCTCAAATACTTGGTTCAGTTTTGGGCCCCTTGCTCCAAGAAGGATATTGAGGGGCTGGAGCATGTCCAAGGAAGGGCAAGGAAGCTGGGGAATGGTCTAGAGCACAAGTCTTGTGAGGAGCAGGAGGAGACCTCGCAGAGGCTGAAAGTGCCTGTGAATGACAACTGTGCCATTCCCCCAGCTCCTCTGCACCTCCAAGGATTTCAGAGAGCCCACGGCGGCTGCCACACCGTCTGGGTTTGGGTTTGAGTTTCCTGTGTGGATGCTAGCCATTTTTTTTTAAAACACCTTTCAGCATTTGAGAGCCTGTGTTTAAGAAATAAATGCTTTTATCTGAGGTGTCAGCTTTAGTGCAGCCGTTCAGCAGCACATGCACAAAGTGCAGACCCATGGAGCTCGCTGAGCTTTAGAGAGGCAGCTACTGGTCATGGTTTGGAGGGACAGCCAGCCTCTGTGAGGAGTTTACACAGCAGAGGAGCTCTCTTCGGTGCTACAGACTCCAGGACACTACTTTAGCACGGAAAATACTAGTTATGTGTAAATGAATCTGCGAGATTTTTAAAATCCATTTTCTTCAGCAAACAGCAATTACTGAAATGGCTGCAGCTATTGCTGACAGCCGAGCGTATAAAATGCTTTGAGATACAGGATTGGGTTCTGTAAACATATAATTCTTTTATCAATAATCCTTACAAGCAGCCTTCCTTCTACAGTCTCCCTTCTGCCAAAACTCTCCTCTCTGTTATATACTGAGCTTATTTCCCTCCTGGATAGCCGTGGATTTGTTGGTATACAAATTAATTTTGTTATTGACCAGGAGGAACAGTTGGAGGATAAGAATGCCATTGCTATTCATACCTAAAGGTAATCAATACAGGTACAAAGGAATAAATATTTGCTAACTGCTGTGTAAGTGTCCTTTCCAGCCTTATTTCCTTTTCCTAAAGCCCGCAGGACTGTATCCTGGCAGTTGTACGTGTGAACAAAGCAGGGAGAGGCAGTAGCAGTCACCTTTTGCTACCAGAGAAAGATCAGGGTAGAGAGAAACTTCTCTGCTGGTCTTGGGTCTTCCTGTGCTCCACCTGCGCAGTCATTCACTCGTAACAGCCTCTACCTGCGATCTGACTGCAGCAGTGGTCATTATGTCTGTCATCAATTTAGTACCCCTAAAACAGCGGAGAAGAAATCAATCCCTACTTGAAGGGGCTTCACATCTGGTTGGGAAGGGCAGACAAGAGTCTGTGGCTGCAGTGTTTAAGAGAGAGGATGTGAGGGAATACTATGCTGCTGTGGTGTGATTTACATTGGCCTGGGATCTGGCTTCAGAATTGGTATTATTAGCCCATCAAAAGCAAAGGAAAGGGGAAAGAATAGCAAAAAGTAGGATTTGCCTTGTTCCTGCTCTGTTCACCTGGCTGCTTCCAGCTGCTCACAACTGATTGGTGGTGGTGTTCTTGGTATTTCAGGCTTTTCTTGCTCCAAGGCAGCCAGGAGATTTGCACTTGCTCATATCCAGGTTCTGCCTTACTTTACACCTGAAATCAATCAGGGGCTCACAGAACAGGAGAGAAATTTTGCTTCACTTCAACCAGCTGCTCTTCCACAGGATTTGCAAAGGAGAGACATGGACTTGTTGGAATGGGTCTGATAGAGGCCACAACAATGAGCTGAGGGCTGGAACCCCTCTGCTGTGAGGCCAGGCTGAGAGTTGGGGTTGTTCAGCCTGGAGAAGAGAAGGCTCCGAGGAGACCTTCTTGTGGCCTTTCAGTACTTACAGGGGCCTGTCGGAAAGGTGGAGACAGACGTTGTAGCAGGGCCTGTTGTGACAGGACAAGGGATGATGGTTTTAAGCTAAAAGAGGGGAGATGTAGACTGGTGAGAAGGAAATAATGTTTTACAGTGAAGGTGAGGAGGCCCTGGCCCAGGTTGCCCAGAGAGGTGGTAGAAGCCCCATCCCTGGAACCATTCTGGGTCAGGTTGGCCGGGGCAATGAGCAACCTGCTCCGGTTGCAAATGTCCCTGTTCGCTGCAGGTTCACTAAGTGACCTTTAAAGGCCCCTTCCCACCCAAACCAGTCTGTGCTGGTAGGGAACGCCGGCAGGAGCGGCAGCAGCCGCTGGGGCCTCCTCGGCAGCCCCAGGCAGGAGCCAGCGCCTGAGCCGCGGC
>WTSP01014624.1:0-23392 GCA_025331215.1 Actenoides lindsayi | reverse complement strand
TAACATCTTATCTATCATAACCCACGGCTCCTTGCGTCTTATTCTCTCCCTGCGTGCTGTGCTGACAGGGGTGGGGGGAGTGATAGAAGGGCTTGGTGGGCACCTGGTGCCATGCCAGGGTCAACCCACCACAACCACAATTATTTTTCAGAATCTAGGTCTTTTAAGAATTTCTTCTCTGGCAGCCTGATACAAATCCCAGCTGATAATAGATACCCAACAGAGAACCCTACTCCTGCTTCTGTGTTTAGATTTGCATAAGCAGTGAAGAACCTTCAGTAAGAATAGCCTTCAGTTCTTCTCTCCTCCTCCTCTGAATACTACTTTCAGGTGGTAATACAAAGTTTTGGCCTTCACTGCAGATTAGCTACCTAACACAGTTAAGTCAGCCTACTGATTAAATTGTGAATGAGTAGAACTTTTTTTAGGCAAGAGTATCACCAAATTCCAAAATCTCAGACGAATCTGAGGATCAGAAAGTCTACGAAGATCACTAACAAATAACTCTTTGTTAGCTTTGCAGGACTGTTCTCACGCTTTTCTACTGAGGCTTGAGTCAAACTCTTCTTGCATTTGTATACAGAAAAGATACAGTCACTGTTTCCAGATGTGTCAAGAATCCTAACACTTCACTGCTCTTATGACCTTTCACTTTCAAGTTTGACCTAAAAGAGTTCATAATTTTTAACTCCTGAAAATCTAATATAGAAAATAATTATTCGGGATTTGACAAAGTGCAGTCCTAGACCATCCTCTTGTCTACTTCCTGCACTCAAGTTTTTTGAGGTTTTTTTTTAAAAAGAGGCTCCAGCCTCTTCCATGTTTAATACCTTTATTTATTATTTATTCAGTAAAACATTTATAGACAGCATTGTATCAGTGAAGCTGATGAAGTTCTATTTACTCAAGCATATTGCTTATCACCATACCTTCTGAAAGCAAGTTAATTCCCTTCATTTCAATGTGAAAGCACAAAATAAAGAGACTGGTGTAGTGAACTACATGTTCACTTCACTTAGCATTTTTCCAATGCTTTCTTACAGGAATACTGCTATTACCTCTTCTCCAACCTTTTTGGTTTTGGTTTTTTTTTTTTTTATCTTTTACTAGGCAAACACATTTGTAAACACAAAGACTATTCACATCTCACCAATATATAAGAGTTTTGTTCGGTACAAAGCTGCAGTTAGTAAGGGCTGTGGTTATAAGGTTTCTGTCTCACTCTGCCTCTGGTTAAATTAAAGGCTAAAGTTCAAGCACTGCCAGTGCTTTGGAAAACCTGAAAACAATTAGTCAATTGTAGGTTGCACTTACAGGTGCTGCAGATGGGAGAGTTTAAACATCTTTTGAGGGATTGATGAAATTTTGTTCCTGTTCAGTTTCAATACTTGAAGTGTGGTAGACAAATTGTCAAAGGTACCAGGCTCCATAGAGGTTATTCGGTTACTGTTAATGTACCTGTTGAAACAATGTCTAGAAGGTTAAATTTACAGTTTTTTAATAAATTCTTAATAGCAAATAGTGAAACACAAAGCTCTTGCACTGACTATTCCTTAATAAATGGAATTTCATTTATCATATCAATTAGAGCTCTTGACAGTTCGGTCTATGGTCAAATAGATTTTGTTCTACTCCTGCAGGAGAGTATTACTGGCAGAAGACAGCATGTTGCAACCCCATTACTTTATTCTCACTCAAGATAGCTTTAGCATTGCAGTATCACTGAATAAGGATTAAGGTAGATTCAGAAAAGCCCACCAAACTCCATGTAACTCAAGACTAGCCCCATCATGGGGAACTCAAGTTCATTTTGTTACATAATTATTTCTCTCAAGACACATCCATTTGTTTCACCTCAAGATAATGACCTTTACTTTCATGAAGTAAAACATCTCATTGCAACAACTCACGTGTTCAAGTTAGCTTATGTTAAACTCAACTGATGAAAGTAGGAATAAAAGTTTAATGAATGTCTAATTGAGAGAAGCTTTAGTATCTTAACAAATAGCTGACAATCTAAGTTTTCCAACAAGATTTTTGAAAATAACCTGAAAAAAAAGAAGTAATACTAAGTTTTACTTACAGATACTTGAGCTGTAATGATGGAAACGATGATATTTTTAGCTCTGATATGTTGTTATTGCTCAAGTCCAAAGTCTCTAGACTCTGAAATGGCTTCAAATGTTCAGACAGGATGTTGGCAATCTTGTTACTGGTCCTGAAATTTAAGGACAGTAGTCAAAAGACTATTTCCTGAGTAAACACTTGTAACTTCATATGACTGATGAAAGTTGTTCTTAATTCCCTCACTTGAAAATAATTACTAATTGAAGAAAACCAATAATGTTCTCTAGACATAACATACATTTCTAGCCATCCCAAATCATAAATTAGAATGCTCTAAATAAATGTGTTCATCAGCATTCCTTAAAACATATTCCTAGCAAACAAGATGAAAAAAAAAATAAAATATTATACTCCTATTACTGCCATTCATGACTTTTACATAATATTTTAAAACTCTATGATCACCTGTTTCTCAACGGTAGAAATATCCAGTATTTGCACTGAACAGCATTTCAGAGTAATGCAATGAAATGAGATTAGAGTTGTTTTCTATTTTAACCAAATTAGTATCATAGTGGCAAAAGAACATTTTGTTTCTTTTAAAACTCCTATAGAATTAAAATTGGTTTGAATTTCCAGAAAATACAGAGCTAGATTAGAAAAAATGGATGACAGTGCACCCCCTCAGAAAGACCTTCCTTAATTTTGCCATTAGGTCTAGTATTTAATCCTGTAGATTCTTCTGGAGAGTTGGCAAATAATTAAATTTCTGCGTATTACTGCTCATTACAGAGGTTCTGGAATTCACGCTTAGCTGAAGTTTGACCAGATATCATACTCAATTCCCCAACAAAAACTCTGCAACGCTTTAAAGATATGGGTATCCTAGTCTACAATAAGCAACACCCCTTCTTTCACTTCCAATGTGATCATATTTCATGTTCATACCCACCAACCTACCAGGTTTTCCATCCCAGCTGCATAAGGTACAGAATCATACACGCACATCAGCAACTTTGATAGGATTATTCGTTTGGGGCTAATAGTACATGGGGGAAAACAAATCATGACCAATTAAATGAACATAACCCCAAATGATCCTTGCTACCTTGGGAAGTTCAAGTTAGTTCTGGCTGCAGTACGTTCTGTTCCTAGTATGATGAATGAACAAAATTTAGTTCTCCCAGCTCCTAGAGATTGCAGGCAAATGCAATTTCAGTAAAACTATTAACAAGAATGTTGATTCTGGAAGGTGTTTGCCTTTATTGAAAATACTTGCTCTTTCTATCAAATAGTAAGCCACACATTTAGGAGAGCATGGACAACCCTCACATATTCAAGGGGTGTAGGGAGGTTACTTCTCAAGACAAAAAAAAAAAGTCCTGACTCAAAAACTGAACCAGAAGTTAGATTAATGTGCCTTCTGACCACATGTGGGAACGGGTAAGTGATACTGCAGCCCCTCCAATGCTGTGCTTATATCGCATTTCATTCCACAGGCTGTCTGGTAGAAGTACACTGCTTTTTTTAACTCTTAGCTGAAAGTATTTATAATAAATGGAAACAAATTACTTAAATAAAAAACAACAACAAACACCACCACCACGTGTCAGTTCCACTGGCCATATAAGACTGAGTTAGATAACAGGTCACAGAGCCTTGCTTTTATGCATTAGTTTGTTTATAAGGCAATTACTAACAAGGTATTAAAACTGCCAATTACTTGAGTGACGAATAAAATTTTCCTTGCAGTAAAAGTGTGCTCCAGCAGAAGCCAGCAATTTCCTGAACTGCACGCCTCCAAAATTGCAGTGTGAAAGTATTCAGTTAGAGACGGCTTGCACAGTGCTGTCTTTGTGTCAGCACTGCTTCATAAAACAGAAATTCCTCACAACTTGCAGGATAATAGCTCCTGTATTACAAAGTTTAGCTGGACCTAATGGAACCAAATAAAACTCTCACGCAGCCTTCAGATTAGCACTTAAACTAACTGGCAAATTACCTGACACAGACCAGGTTACAACAAAAACAAACAAACAAACAAACAAAATCCCAGGTCGTTCGTTTCAGGGAACATTTTCTCATTTTTGGAGATGTTAAGGTCACATTCTGGGGAGAAAGCAACTTCTTTTTTTCACTGAAAAAGAGCAACACGTCCTAGTCCATCTGACAATGAAAACCAAACTAGCCCTCATTGTGCTCTCCCACTTACTCATATTTGTAGAAGCTACTCAAATGCTAAATATCTGAATGGCTCACTCTATTGCTCCAACCTCCTAGTCTAGTTTTCTCTTCAAACAAATTTAAGTGTCATAATTCACACCTGGAAGAAGATTATGCAGCACTGAACATATTCAAGTAGTTCTACTTTAAGGCCTAACTTTTAAATTGACAGACTTCAACTCTAATTTGATTCTTCTTCACAATAAAAACAATATATCAGCTTCCTCATAACTGCCATCAAAATTAGTCAAGGACGTGTTTGAAAATGCAAGCTTATCTAATTGTCAAGGCAGAACCAAATATTATCCTCCATGTCGGCACAATGACACACAAGTTTGTTCCCTAAGAAAAAAACCAAAATGAAGCAAGCAACCAACCAACAAAAAACAACCAAAAGCCAAATAAAACACACACACGAACAACAAAGCAAGCAAACAAAAAAATCCCAAACAACAACCCAAAAAAACCCCAAACCACAAACAAAAAACCCAAACAGAACAACCAGCTTTTCAGAGAAGTGCTGTTATTGTTGTGCTAAGACAAAAGGAGCTGCATATACCACATTGGTTTCATTTCACAGACCCTCATGGGGAGATCAGAACAATAGAAATCCCCTGCAACAAGAGAACCATGGCATCAAATTCCTACAGAAGTGAAACTGCAGCAATTTGATAACGCTATTTCTTTATGTGCAAGGAACAGTAACACACTGCAGCTTCCTTACACCTCCTCCTGTTACAACTAAAGCAGCATGAGCACTGAGGAACACAGATCAAACCACCAAAAATACCTGTGTGAATGTGAACATGCCTTTTGCAATTTGAGTGCCTACGCCCTGACTGGCAGCAAAGAAAAACCCAACAACCCAAGAGTGCATGCAGACTGATTTAATTATTTTTACATAAGCCTCTGTGAATACCAGCTTAAGACAGAATATCAGTTTTTCATTACACGTATGAGAAACCTTACCTTTCCCTCTCAGCATTCATGACTTTAACCACACCACTAGGCCAAAACATCTGTAACAGCCCTATCAACCATGATCTCAAGATTCATTCTATATAAACAACACCTACAACATATACCTGACATATTGACTTGTACTTTCCTTGCCTCTGGGGAAATATAAAGCAGGACAGCAATTTTTTCATCCATTTTGTTAAGGGTCTAGTTAACACTGTTTAGACATAATAGCTCTTCTGTGCTGGAAAAAAAACCCCTTTTTTTAAAGATCTGAGATAGCACGATCAAGTATCTCTTTAAAAAGACTGTCAATAAGTAATGTTTTCTACCAAAGAGAAATATCTGTGCAAGCTTCATTACTCTGATTCTGTAACATGGAAACCCCAACTCAGAAATATATTAAGACCTAAAGTCCTATCTTTTGTTTCTATTCTAAATCTCTTAGTATTATCTTGCACTATGACCCTGACAAGGAGCATGTGTAAGGACCGTAAAGATGGAACAACCCAGTAAAAACCAAGTTGTCTAGAAAGACAGTTTTGGAGAGCTGTGTCTGTGCAACCTGTTCTCCAAAATTGTTAGATATAAAATAACTGGTTTAATATTGTGTGATTCTGGATTAATACGGTATCTCTTGTCCCTCAACCCTGAGAGCCCTGAGAGGAAGGATATATTGAATGTGCCTCACTAACAGGCAAATGAAAGCATAGCGGACTCCTTTGCTAGAGACTTGAGGATACGTAAAGAGAGAAAAAGTAGTCTCCTAGGGCTAGATGTATCTTTCTCAGCAGTGCTGAAGCCAAGACACTGGGGTTCATAGATGTTTAGTTTGACAGTCTTGTGTTTATGTGGCTTCCAGATTAGAGCTGGCTTGGAGGCAGACATATTGGAGCACAGGCAAAGCAGATGTGACTGTCTGCATTCGAGCACTTACCGGGTGGTCTCCACTACATGTCACTATAGCTCACAGCCTCCTTCTTCACATTTCCTCAAGTTTTTGTGGTTGCTTCACCTGTTCTTCCCTCCACTCACCCACTGACATCATATGACTCCTAGCATATCATCTACAGTTACTTGTACTCCCCCTTTCCGCCCTCCCAAACTCCTTTGGACTTTTTGAGCTCTTATAAGAAACAATGACAGCAAGACACTGAGTGGAAGGAAATTCAAGTGAAAAGAAAAACAGTAATTAATAGTAAAGATGGAAGAACAAGACTGTAATCAACTTCCACAGAAACTGCTGAGTAAACATGCTTTGATGCTTTTAGGATAAGGCTGGACAACTCCAAGGACCACATATCAGAAGAAAGTCTCAGTAACTCCCACAGGAAGAAAGAGAGAAAAAAGACTTCCCCCCCCCCATTTCTACTGATTTGACTACTAAAATTAGACAGACTGTAATGAACAATTACATCATTTAAAATATTGTAATTATGGTTTCCAGCTGAACTCTACCCTTACAAAAAACCAGTCCTCTGATATGAATGGGACTACATGCTCTTCTCATCACTAGACACCCAGCCACACAGAATTAAGAACATCCAGGTTTTTGATTCTTTGCAACTGTTTGATACAGCAAAGACGCCAGAAATAGTCAGGATTCTGGCTCACCTCCAGTCCTACAGGTAGGTCGACAAGTCTGATGCCTCCTTCACACAGACATCTCATGTTCCTTGTGCTAAGCAGTTACTCTTCCTTTCTAGGGTCTCCTTCATTCCATGATCCATGCCTGCCACTGCTTTTTAAAACCAGATGTCAGCAAATCTCTACCCTTATTTTTTGTGCTTTTTATGGTATACAGGCATGAAGTATAAAATGAAAACTCAGAATTCTGTAGGCTACTGATAACCTCTCCAGAACTTAAGACCAAAGGTTTATTGATTCCCAAACCAAACATAAAGGGAGAAAAGGGGAATATGCAGAACGAAACAACTCTGGGATCAGAGATGTTTCCATCATCAAAAAGAAGACAGAGGCAAATCCAAAGTTCCAAACACGTAATACTTCCATTGCAATTCTCTCCTGATTCCAGTCATAGTAACAATATGAAATGAATTTAAGTTTCCTTTCAAACTCTCTTCTTGATACCCTAGAGTCTGTTTTCCATTCCACTTTCTGGCCTTTCCAAAATAATCACAAGTTACTTAGCATGTGATAGCCAAGAGAACATGTAAGTTCATCACTTTAATGATGGTAAACTAAAGCAATGCAGGCACAGCTATTTCAGCATAAGCTGACATCAGGAATAATAACCTGTTGCAGATGTGACTGTTAGTTAATGCTAAAATCTTGGACAATTCTAAGTATGACCTAGATTAAACCCAGCACAGTGTCCTCCAGTATTATAAATCATCTTTCTAACATGATATATGAACTTGTTAAATAAAAATAACTATCCTTTACTGTTACAGAGCCAACCCTCCCTTTTGGACAGTGCAGACCAAAGCCTAGGCACCTCAGATCTACTATTGCACACCCTTCTAGATCTACTCCTAACCTCAACCGTGCCGTACAAATTGAGGGGTGTTCTCCTATCCACTTCTATTTCCTTCAAGGCACTGTAATAACCACCTACCACTTCTCTAAGATACAACCTCAGTACTTATGCCTCGCCTCTTAACTTCATTCTGACTTCCCTCATTCTCAATACTGTTTGTCCTACACCTTGGCACCTCCTCCTTGGTAAAATTCTTCCATTCTTCCATTTTGTCGCACCGGAATAGTGTTCTCTATTTTTAAGATCCATTATTATTCTTTTTAATTAATCTTTTCTTTAACACTGCTGATCAGAAAATCATGCCATTTTTTTCCATTGCAAATAGCTCATAAAATTTGCATTCTTTTCCATTCTCATTGCAAAAGCATTCATCTAGGTTCTCACTACTTTATATTTTTACTACAACAAACTCTGGGTTTCTCCATACTTCCTCCCTTTCCCACCATTCAGACTAAATTACTTCCATAAAAATCTAGTTTCCATGTCTGCAAGTCTGACTAAGACAGGTTCCTTTTCAAATTCTTTCATTTACTTCCTCTTAGTCTCCACACCAAAAGTCAAAGACTGCAAGAACTAATTCCAGTAAGTTTCTTCACTCTAGCTTTTCGCTTGCAACTTCAGCCCAAGTCACACATGGTTTACCACCACTCTCATTATCGGGACTTTCTCCAAGTAGCCTGAAGCCCAGTCTGGCATTCCTCTAGCCTTTCTTTCAATCCTTCTTCAAAACAAACTCTTCCAGGCAGCATCCAAATCTTAATCCTTCCCATAATAAAGTGGTAGCTGAAGAGATGACAAGGATGTAAAATATTTGACCAACATTTTCTTAATATTGGGAGCCAGACTTCAGTTTAGTATGCTGGCTTTATAAACACACAATACCACTTTCTCTGGCAAGCACAGAAGGGAAAGGCATCTCCTCCTACTGAATGTAAGCTTTCATTTTCAGGAGTTGTGTCTAAACTTTCTGTGCAACTGTAGCTTTCTGAATGCTAACTGAGACAGCGTTCTCCTGGATTTTACACACAGCTTCCACTCCCAGCCTACTGAGATGACAAAGAGGCAGATTTCTCATACCTACCCCTATTCCAAGGATCTTCTGTCTTTACGGAAGGCCCTTTGCAAGAGTTTTCCTCATGAAGATACTGCCACACAGTGCAAACTATCACTCTTATTTTTATATTACCAGCTGAGACAAATGAATAATCTATTGTGCGCGTTTGCTTCACGTAGTTGAATTTTACTTCTCAATATGACTATTTGAAGCAGGAGCTGGGATGCCCATTATCACAAAACATATTAAAACATACTTCTCCACATTTTAAACAGAAATGGACACAAAATACTAAATTAAAATCCCTTGTAAATAGTTTAAGGGATTAGCCACCACTTTTCTTCAGTAATTATGTTCATGCATCAAGATAGATAGGCATTTTAGCTGTACGTTGGTTAATCAATACCAGGATTCTCAAATTTTGGAGGAGTATCTTTTTGGCAAAGATAATTTTTTTAACCAAGAATGAAAATCAGTGACCAGTATATTATTCTCCCCCAAATGAAGAAGGTAAAACTGTTTTGTTCTTCCTGATAAAAAGAATGGAAGCAAGTATGAAGCCACCTAAAACACAGATGAATTTACAAATCTTTAGTCACCAAGCTCTGTATCTTGTTTAGCAAAGATCTATGAGAAGACACTTCAATTTTCTGAAAATAATAAAAAAAAAAATGAAGTGGGAACCTAATACAAACCGCGTAATAATGTAAAACTAGAAAAATATTACTGAACTGTCCTCCCTTTACTTCCACACCATGAACTTTGTTATTTTTCACTCTGGCTTTTGTAAGACCAAATCTTTTGTTTGTGTCCAGAATAATATGATAATAATAATCAGTCTCTACAACATAATCTACAAAGATATTTCCATCTAAATCACCTGCACTATATGTACTACGTGCTTTTAAATAAAATAATTTCTATTCACAAGTTTATTTAAAACACTCCACCATCTAAAGCTAGCCTAACATTAGACTTTCACTATATGCACTACAGACTTTGGCATGTACTGCCTTTCTAGTCCCTACATACAGCAAGATGATTACTATATAACATATCCTGCATGTGGGTAATTAGAAACATAGTTTTTTAATACTAGTTTTCATTCTACATATACATTTTTATAAGAACGGTAACATTTCATTAGGAAAGTAAGACACTTTAATATTCAAAACTGTTCTGTCTCTTCAAAGTCACTGCTGCCTTCGTTTTTCACAGTACTCAAGGATACAATGCACTGATGATGTTGGATGGTGTCTACAATTAAGTATTTTCAAAAATTCTGCAAGTATACTAACATGGGTTTCTTATTTAAACTGTATATCCTTAAATAACATCTTAAATAAAGTTGCAGCCTTTGCAAATTGCTGTCTTTCTACCTTACAAAGTACTAAACAAACTAAAACTAATTAATGTTTTCTGAAAAGTTTTAAAGTAAAACCCCTATACAAATGGTAGTTGGTAGTTAAACACCATGTACTTCTGTACAAGGGTATCGTACTTCTATTACGTGGTTTCAATCTATTTCTGGATTCAACCCAAGTACAAAACTTTACAGCAATGACAGACCTAGAAGGCAATACTAGTTTTATTCTCATGTATCAACATCACAGATTCTACTAGATTTTCAGAATAAATAGGAAAGGACTGGTACATCTTGGATAAGGAATGCTATTAGAATGAGAACCAAATTCAGAACCTTTGCTTGTTCTCTTGGAACAAGGGCATTAGCACTCATCTCTCCACCTGACTTGAGTGATCCACCTATCTAGAAACAGTGAAAAGTAGCTTCTTTATTCTCCTAGAACTGCAGAATTTTCTACCACAGCCACTTAAAGCAATTCCATAATTTGTTTATTAAGCACATCAGATATGCAAATTTGGAAACATTTCACTTATTTACTTCTAGGATGCGTTCCTGTGTTACCTGCTCTAGGTGATTCTGCTCTAGCAGGGGGGTTGGATTAGATGATCTTTCGAGGCCCCTTCCAAACCCTAACATTCTGTGATTCTGTGATAGGGATAGAGAAGTGCACCTACATTACGGTGTGTGGCATCTGTACATTATATATTTATGGTAATCATACACCCAGTATTCTCCCCAAAAAGCTTATGCTGTCCATGTAGGGAGGTTGGACTAGATGACCTTTAAAAGGTCCCTTCCAACACAAAGCGTTCTATGATTCTATGAGCACACGGGGGGACCTGGCCTCCTGGCTAGAGCTACTGTGCTGACTGAAGAGATGGTAATCTCTGGCAAATGGCTGGACTTCTCTCTTTCTCCCTTGATAAACTGTTCTCTTCCTGCTTTCTCCAACAGAAAGCAGGGAAAAGGACTGGGTTGCTGAGCAAAAAAGTACACTCTGCAATTCTCATTTCACGCTACTGACTTAAATGGTCAAACATGCTGAAAGATGCAATCAGTCCTTTGCACTGTAAGACAGGCATGACCAAGTACATTGGCTAGATTTTTCAAAAATAATCTAACTTTAGACAGCTAAAAGTTAGTTTAAAACAGATATCTAGATGGGCTTCAATAGGAAAGTTCTCTGAAAAGGAAAACAAATCACTTCAGAGGGAGCCTTTTCTTCTCCATTTATCCTGAAGAGGATCTACAGATAGTAACTCGTACGTCGGAAGTCAAACTTTAAAGAATTTAGGGTAGGTAAGATGAATCCAACTCTTTGCCTGACACTAACAGATATAGTATGTTCTGGACAGAACAAACCATTACAGCTTCACAACCTAGGGCCTCCTGACCAGATTTAGTCCAAAGTACAACTCATTTAGTTCACAGTAGTTTCCAGATTCCCAGGAGGCTCAGAAGCTCTCCTATGCTATGTGACCAGATACATACTGATCACATGAATAAAATCATGGATGCATATCCAGCCATGCAAAGAGTTTATGTCTGCACATACTTCTACACACCTTCACAAAAACCATAAGGTCTTCCCAGGGTGGTAGGGAGTCTGTGTCTGCCTGGTACTTTACTCTCCCATGGCATTCAACTCTCAATTAGCATCCATAAAAACAAAAAGTTGGCATTGTTGTTTCATGTTACAGACAGACCATGACATGACACTGAGAACACATATTGTTCTGGGTATGGTTACCCTGCCTTATTCAACAGTATGTAAATATCTAAGCTAGATAAATATTAATTAGATAGCTCCAGAGCTCCTAGCTCTGGAGGTAGCTCCAGAAATAGAAACTACACTAACATGATAATCCACCCAAGCTTGTTTATACAGCTCAAAGAATTCAGACATATGGTGCTGTATGGCGATACCTGCACTATTATTCACTTCAGACCTACCAGCAGTGTTACTTCCTTTAAAGGGCAAGAAAATTCTTGCAGAACAGGTAAAAATTCTAAGGCTCCATAGTTGACTAACAAGTACTATGAAGTGAAAAAGAAGTCTTGCAAAAATAGAGTTTCTTCAACAATGAAGATTTTGGCAAGACAGGAGGGCACCACTTTCACAGCATTCCTTGAAAACTTTGTGGAAAAAACAATTTCTTTTTCAACAGACAGTAATGAACCAACGTATATGTATCTCATAAGAAATGTAATCAAACCAAGTTTCAGAAGACTAGCACCCTCTTTTCTGCTATTATTTGGAAGTCAGAACAAAGACTCAACAAGGAAATGGTGGTTTGTTTTGGAAAGTCACCACATGCTCCTTTCATATGAAAGTATAAATCCTTAAGAAAGTCATCAGATATTTCCAGTACAGTTATTCTTTGAAGAGTTGTTCTAAAAATTATATTCTAATTATTCCATATGTGTTCTCTTCACATGACTGAGATATATTAACTGAGTTTGATTCAACCGTTGCAAATAACATCCAAGAGAGAAAAAATAAGTGAACTTTTTTTCCCACTTCTAAACAAATTTATCATTAGATTGATCATTTGTCCGCCTATGATACTAATATATTACATATATTTTTATGCCAGACAGCTGCTGTATGTTTGTTCCTTTTTATTTATATTCTTTTCTGTAGAATTAGATTTAACATCTTTACACAAATAAATTCAACCCTGTAAGAACAGAGGTTCGGGGGAGACTACTGCTCTCTACAACTACCTGAAAGGAGGCTGTAGTGAGGTGGGGGTTGGTCTGTTGAAGCAAGTAACAAGCGACAGGATAAAAGGAAATGGCCTCAAGTTGTGTCAAGGGCGGTTTAGATCGGATATTAGGAAAAATTTCTTCACCTAAAGTGTTGTCAAGCACTGGAACAGGCTGCCCAGGGAAGTGGTTGAGTGACCATCCCTGAAAGTATTTAAAAGACCTGTAGATGTGGCACTTAGGGACATGGTTTAGTGGTAGACTTGTTTGTGTTAGGTTACCGGTCTGGACTCAATGATCTTAAACATCTTTTCCAACCTAAACCATTCGATGATTCTATTTCATGTTGCAAGGAGAAACATTTGCAAAAGAAACAAGATGCTTTGTTTTTTGAACAATGCAATACCACTCTCTTTATGTTCTATGTACATCCCTTTTGATATTGCCTTCGCTATTATACACTGCCATTCATAAGCTAATATAAAACCTTTAAGTTACTTAAAGAATTATTTCTACAATATTATCTCAAGGAATCTCTGCTGTGATCACAGAATAGGTATTACATCTCAGCTGGAGCACACTTATATTCAGGCATCTCCCGACACTATATAGAAGTAATAGAAATGAGAAGGAGAGTAAGCTAGCACTCAACTAGACAACTCTGTTAGTAGTACGATAACAGCTTTTAGAAATACTTTCTTTCGTCCCCCTTTTAAGTGTCAGTATATACAGTGCAGAGCACAGATCTACCAAAAGTTTTTCCATGTTTGACCACCTGAGTAGATGAACCAAGCTAGTGACCTAAGGATATGGAACAACCAATCCAGCAGTGACTTGTTTTAATTTATTCTCTCAAAGGAATACAAAACCTTTGCACAGATGCAGAAGGATGATTTTAGCTTCATCTAAGTTTCCATGAGAACGACTAGAGGAAATGCTAAGACAAATTCTCAACTTTGTATTCATCTGAAGTAAGGTAGGAGGATATAAACCACTTCATTATACTAATATTTCTAGCCTTGTGGTAAAAAGAACCTTAGCAAGGTGGTTAAAAAAAAAAAAAGATAAATTCCTTAGATCAATGAGATCCTTAAACTACAGAATGCTATGCCAGTGTAAAAATAACATCAACACTAATGCAAAATAGAAGACATGCTTATATTCAACAGTTATTTGTCAGACACCATCTGCTTTTTCTTTCATTCTTTTCTGATTCTGATCTGTAAGAAACCACATCAGTATCAAATGTCACTTAGTTCTTATTCAAACAGAGCAGTCCAGACACAGCGGCTGCACCAGCTGACTTAGCTGACCTGGGCCTAGAGTAAAAACAAACCCCTATAAATAACCAGATGTAAGCAATTGAATAGTGATCAATGTAATTAACTGAACAGCTTTCCAAAGTTTATTGTATTGTTTTAACCCTTCAGGCTTCTTCAAGAAAGGTAACTTGCAATTTGTATTCAAGGGCAGGATTTGACCAGAGGGCTACATAATACTACCTTCAGCCACTTTAGATGCCCATTGATAAAATGCAAATCCCACACATGAAAAACATGTCTCCCCCCCCCCCGTTAGCAGTATGATAGTAACTGGGTTTTTTAGCAGTTCCTTCAACATTTTAGAAAAATTAGATCGCAGGAAAAAAAACATTTCAAGTGAAAACTTCAGGAATAAAATTTCCCTTAAAATCAGCTGGTTTGGTTATGGGCCCTATATGCCTTTTACAACTTTATACTTGTATTACACATGCCACATCAAGTAGCCTACTAATTTCTTTTCTAACAAAACAATGAATACAGACATAATCACGTGTCATAATTATATGTATTAACTGCAGCCATAAAAAATGATGTCACACATTAAAATGGGCTCAAAAAGACATTTTAAAGATATTGGCAAAAACACTTCCTAAGCTAGATACTTGTCCTGAAGCTGTGTCTCAAGGGGATTTCCCCATGTTGCCCACTGAAATTAATGGAATTCTGCCATGATTTAACACAAGTGGGATTTCAGCCAAGATGCATAATGATAGAGTGTAACTCTTGTTTTAAAGTCTTCATTGTACAAGTTTGTATAACGTTTACTGATGTTTGTACAGTGCCTAGCACAACAGGGCTGAGGCTTCTGGGCACTACCACAACATAAATTAATTCTAATGCAGTCTTTGTATCTGAAGGAAGCATAAAACCTACAAGGATTAAGCTCAATTATACACATTTTAAACAACCTGCTAAATAATATGACATAATCAACTTCCTAACCACAAGCTGCTCTATTTTCAATTATTTCACTTTAATCTCCATAATGCACATATTTCCACGAACCCTGTAGAGTTAATTCCACTAACTAGGGACAAGAGTACAATCTACTTACAAAGACAGAAGAGTTATATTTGCAGAGACCGGTCCCAGATCTGGAATGATCTCCAGTTCATTGTTGTTCAACTTCCTATTAATATTAGAAAAGGCAGAGTCAGCTTTGATGTTAATCAGAATTATGTATATTAGACTTGCTAAACTGCTGAACAGCATCACCTCAAAACTAAAAAATAATTCCAGTTTCACTTAATGTAAAATATCAAAACACCAAACATCTTTGTTGTTCAAACAATTATCCTTAGAGAAATAACTATACAATTAGCACACAAAAACACTGGTTGGCTTTTTTTGCTCCATGTTTTTCAGGGGGGTTGGGGGGGGATGTGTGGTTTTTTTTAAATTAAGACAAATTAACTTACACTTCCTGAAGACTATGAAGGTGATCCAAAAGACTGGTCTTGATTGAAGATAATTTGTTGTGACTTAAGTCCCTATGAGGTTACAAAAATAAACAGCCTGTCAGTTTTGCCATAAAACATGAGATAGAGCAATACAATTTCAATCTAAATTATTTTATAATTTGTTTCCAAGTAATTTTTTTTAATATTAGTAAAATCAGTATAGAAACGCATTTGAGTATACAAGGTATAAGTAAATGATCACAGCCAGCAGTGTCAAAGAATTTCCTATACCTCTGAACAGTTTAGAACTGTTTATTGAGATGTGTGTTAGATCATTGAAAAACACCTTAAGATTTTGACTCATATATACCACCAACAACCCCTCTCCCTTGTCCCTTCACAACAAAAGATCTTGCTAAAACAATCTCTTGGTTACAAGGAAAAATCATAAACCAGTGCTCACTGCAGTCTCATTCTTGAATCAATCATAGTATTTGTATCATTTACTCTTCTCACTTCTCTAAAGCAATGCACAAGTCATAAGTAGATAACAAGTACTGTCCATAAATCTCAATTCTATTTTCGTGCTTCCATACAATTCTGGACTCCATTCCTACATATCTAAATTTAATGGGGAACTTAATATCAGAAGAAAACAGGCACAGGAAGGTCGAGTTCTATTCTGAGTTAAGATGTCTGTATACTAGTCACCTACTACTGCATTTAATTGCACTTGCAAAAGTAGCTTGAGCACTTAACTTGTGCCACTCTGTACTGAGTATTCCAAATATATATGGATGCAGTTTATAGGAATTCCTGTTTGCATCTTTGCAGTGTTTGCTAAAAAACAAGCCATGGTACTAAGAATTCAACACATTTTCTTGACGTCTGTAAAGAAATTCTTTTCCCTACAGACACTATGCATCTTTAACATATGTCCTTTTGAACATTTGACAACACTAACATAGAGCCCTAAGAAACTTTTGCTGTAGCCTCAGAAGTACTGGACACATTACAGAAATAAAAGAATGGCCATACAATAGAAGGCAGAAAAGCTAATAACAGAAACTCATATGTCTATAGAGATCTGCCCAAGTGGTAGAAGATGCACAACTGGTCTTGTAACCATGGCTAATGCTGTTGGAGACTTCCCCCTTCTTAGTCACTTATCTCCCAAAACATGAACCTTCCTGTGCCCATATTAGAGCTTGTCACTACCTTACCTGCACCATCTCAGCCATCTGCAGAGTGCTCACTGGACATTATAATGCCAGGTTTGTCCAAGCCAGCAAACAAAAACTGGACTATTTTTAAGGAGTTCTTAAGTTTGCAATGCAGACACATAAAGAATTGGATGAGCACATTTCAGCAGTGAGCTGCTGTACCATCAGATAAAGGCGAAGAAACTTCTCACACTTCATTACACTTTTCCCCATGCTAATTAAGCACTTAACAGTGATCTAACATGCCTGGGGTCCTCACCAAGTCATGAGGGCATGAAGTGTATTTCAAGTTGAATCTATGAGGAAACTCTGGGATTCCTTCCTTTTTCTGGACAGTATGACTCAGTACAGTCACCAATACTGAGCAAGCCAAACACAGTCTTGACTTTCATGGACATATCTATTCTCCATCTACAGTTCTGGAAGAAACCTGATGGCCAGTATATCCTTGCTGCACACAGACCAGAACTGGCTTAAATAAATCCAGGTTCAGTGTCTATGTTAGATGTTCTACTCTTTGACTAAGCCCTGAACAACTGCAGATCCAGAGAACTCTGGTTTCTCCGCACCCACCACTGCATAGCCTCGGACACAGGTGTAATGCTGCAACCCAGCCAGACATCTAGATTTCTTCAACAGCACACGGGGATGGTAAAACCATGTTTCATACTCCCCCAACTGCTTGGTACTTTATGCAGTACTTGTTCAATGTTGCCAGGACAATTCCGTTGTCCCTTTTGTCCTCCCCTGGTGTCAGAGGTTAAAAATAATAATAATAATAATAATAATAATAATAATAATAATAATAATAATAATAATAATAATAAATAATAATAGAATAAAAATAATCACAGGCACATATGGCCATTACAAGTGGTATGACCAGTACTCAGTTATGAGGTGTGTTCTGAGCCAGCCAAGTGGATCAGTCCCAGCAGACTGCAGAGCTGTGGCACCATCACCTGGTTCACAGACACAAGCAGGGAGGAAATATGTGCTATGTTTCCAAGCCAGAGCTGCACAGGAGCATGCACAGGGCAGACTTGCAGGTGTGAAAGGCATTTTCCATCACAAAAAGGTTTGTTAAGGAGACACCTAGAAGGGGAACAATCTCCACCACCTTCAGGTGGCCATAGAGGGGATGTTTTCTGAGACTCAGCTCTGGACTCAAGGACCTAATATATATCCATGCTTTTTTCCAGGTGCCTAAATCCCTACAGATTTTCCTCTTAAAGGTGGAAAACCAATACAGTGTTAACATTTTCAGAAACACACAAATGTTAGTTTCACCATTATGCTTTTGAGTTCTTCTGTAAATGAGGTTAACCACACTTGAGTTAGAAGACTGCAGCTTTCACGGTTTAAAAATCTAGTGCAAACATTCACCTGGCCATAGATTGGAGAAAAATCCCTTTGTTTAACATCTGAAGACGTTAGCTGCATAGATTTTAAATTATCATACTGCATTCTTAAATGTAAATACTGGGGAAAAAAAAAAAAAAAAAAAAAAGCTGTTACAAAGATCTAGACAGGAATCTAACTTGGTCCTTTAAAGCAGACAGAGTAGAGACAATTTTTGCCCTTAAACTTAATTCAATATTTGGCTTTAGTCTGCAGGGATTATAAAAACTATGCAAATAAACAGCCAAAATTCAGTGAAGTTATGGCTCCTAGTGCCTAATATGTTACTGTTCTTCATGTTTCAGACAAGACTTAGGAATCAGTAATTATTTCAACAAAGGGCTTTCAACATTAGTGCTAAAAACCTGCATTTCTTCATTTCAGCTAAAAACCCTGCAAAAGGTTTATTTAAAACATGTTTGCCTAAAGGACCTACCAGACAGTAACAGACGTGAGTAGATTTGTTCTGCTGGGGTTTTTTAAAAAATAAATAAATAAAAAATCTGGCAGAGTCCTTAAACTATAAAAATCCTGCAATTACAACCACTGCTGTGCATGATCACCACACTGGAGCCAGACACTTTCACTCATAGCTGAAGCTCACATCCATCTGGAGTCTATCAAGGCAACCATGAGCGTAATGACTTACACTAGGTTTCAAACTATTTTTTTTTTAGTTCATTTTTTTAACACTAAGGATACCTTCAGATTTTCCACCTATCACCTATGTTAAAAAACACATACATACACAGAAATTCCTCATTCCTGGTTTACTTACAGCAGGTTGTCAAACACAAGTTGCAAAAAAACCCCAAAGGAAAACAAAGCCCCTCCTTCACAATACTGAATCCCCTGCTTCGCACAGCTGTACACATGCTTGTCTAGCAACTGTTGGATAAAATACGAATTATAAATATTTTATTAAACATTATTTTAGTACTACTGTGATGAAAAACTTTGGGAAAAAAGCCTCGCAAGTTACATTTTTAAGTTAAATCAGAGTGGTTGGACTTGAACCAAGAGTTAAAGTATTTGTCTTCTACTAATATTCTAAGTGAAGCTTAAGCCTGTAAAAGTTTCTGGAATGCATAAGCACTGAGTCTGAGGCATTTTAAAAATACAAAAATCTATCCTGTTGCAAAGCTACATTTCAGTCCAATGCATTTAATGTATCTTAAAACAAGTATGAAGGTTTGAAAATGAATCAGTATTTCTCCTCCACAGAAATGGAACTGACAATATTAAAACACTAAGATTATTACTATGCATTTTCCACTTCTGAATTTTCCTTGTCTGTTAAAACCACATTACAAGTGGGGAGAAAATCTCTGTGAATTTCAAAAGCCATAAAAGATGTAAGACTGAATGCATTCCGAAACTTCAAAAAACAGACTTATATTAAGAAATTCTTAAAAAAAAAAAAAAAAGTATATATACCTGTTCTTCACCTCAGATTTCTAATAAAAGTGATTGAGCATTTAAGTAGAATTACCTCCACTTGAAAAATTATGCCATAGTTTTTGAGGCCCTCGAACATTTTATGAAACTATTTTCTATATTCCATTTGTATGACCATCTTTTGTAACTCACAAGTCTCTGTTAGAAAGCTGAACCATAACCCTGAACATCAATGTTTCTGCGATAAAAAATTGAAGGAAGGACTAATGCAGAAAGGGAGAGGGCGAGTATTTCTTCACACATTTTATAAATAAAACTTTTACACTCTAACTTAATTTACAACACTTAGTCACAATTATCATCTTCTTCCTTAGAGAACTCAGAAACCTGAGCCCCAAGTCAAATTTTAAAATGCAAATCCAGCAACAGCTTCTTAATCAGTCCCACTGGGGCCTATAGAGCTGCTAATTCAGCAGAAATCAGGAGAGCTGAAAAACAAAAAGGCAGGCTGTAGCTGTTTTAAGACACTGATCCAAAGTGACTCATAAATCAGCTTGCTATGTTCAAGTTTTAGTCTGGAAAATATTGAAAAACAGCTGTGAAAACCATACAGCCCTTTTTTCTGGCAGTTCTGGTAGAGAACTAGAGGATTTATAAAATGTAAATACTAAAGATGTAATACAAACACAAGTGAAAACCATCTTTCAGACTTTCCCTCATGCCTCACCGACAGTTTTAGCATTTCTTGGTGAACCTGGCGAGGGGTACAGCAGTGCCACCGGGAGTTTGCACACATGGAGGACACTGGCCAATGCTCAACACTCTTCCTCCCGCCCTCCCTCCACCTCCAGCTCTGCTACACCAGCTCTAACAAAGCCACATTCTTGCAAGCTCAGGACACACATCCCGGAAATAAATGGAAATCTAACTTCAAACCTATTTGTACGCAAAGCCATTACAAATGTTTGATAGCTTTCAGCACACTGTTACCTTCCATGAAGGCAGAGTTACATAAGACGGTATTCTTGGCTAAAATCACAGTAAAGATGGCAATTATAGCCTGTTTACACCCCATTTTGTGAAGCAACTTCTATACAGTTCAGTAGCTTCATGCTTTCCACCAAACAGAAGGGGATGCAAGTCAGTACTCAGGCTCCTTTTTTTTTTTATTTCCCTCCTTGTCCACTCTGAGGTCATACAGCCTCTCCTCATTGGACACTCATTTTATTTCACCAGTGGATTTGAACACAAAAGACACAAAAGAGTGAAACTGGGATTCAGAAAAACAACTTCATCTGACCCGCTTTCCATCTGGGCTAGAAGACAGATGGGTAGAGGAAGGTGTAAAGCCTAACACGGCCCTTGGCTTTCTCATGCACAAGAGCTTTCATTCTCCTGCTTGGGAGATCTCACCTGCATATGTTGAGAACATGGTGTAATAGTCGTTGTTTTCTAAAGAGGATTTGAAAGCCTGCAATTAAACTACTAGCCTTTGGCTATACCCGCTATGGACTTCCATAATAAAATTCATAAACAAGTCTTTTACAATTTGTAAGTGCACAGCTTGTTGCAACAATAGTCCAGGCTAGTCAAACTCTTTTTTGCGCATGTAAAACTGAAACACGTTATAATCTTACAGATTGCGCAATCCCAGCTCTAAGCACTGGGGTAGCTGGAGGTAACAGACAACGCCGAACTTTTCCTTGTTCTCTTATTATGAAGAGGGGAAGGAAGAAAGAGCAGGGTACTTCTAAGGCATTTGCCACAAACAAAAGAAATATTTACACAAAAGCAGCCAGACCACATGGTTTGGTGACACCTACAAAGATGTACTCCTGTGAGTTTAAGAGCGAGTGACACAGCTGTCCAATGAGTAAGCACAGCAGGGTTTCTTATAACAGACCAAAGTTTATTTATACAAGTGGAACTTATTTTCTCACACTTTTAAAGGAATGTGAACTTACATAAGGACAATTTACACTACCAAGGGAATTCTAATTAGAAAAAACTCCCCTGTGCTAACAAAAAAAGCCCTGCAATGTGTTTTACTGTGTCTCTGTAAGTATGAGACAAATTTGGATTACTGCTAATGTAAAATGCTTTTTAAAGCTACTCTAAAAATTAAAGTTCTGTGATTTTTTTTCCCCTTGTTTTTTTGCTTGGCATGCTGTCACACCTGAATTTTGACTTAGCAGCGCTAAAGTAAGCTTAGCTAAGAAACTAAGCTATGAAGCTTAGCTTAGTATCAAAAAAGCCTTAGGTTGTGTCAGAAAACTTAGGCTGGCATACTGAAATAGTTCAAAAGAACAGGAGGGTTGAAATGTAATAGGAAGCAAAACCAGTTGTTGAATGTAAAGCAGATCTGGTATTTGATTCGTATGCTTCAATCACAAAAAAAAAAAAAAAAAAAAAAAAGGTTTCTTTCCTCTCAGCCTTTCCTGTGCCACTCCTGGAAATACTCAACTTCCAGGGCCATTCTTACGTTCATTTCCATATGGGGTCAATACAGCCATCCACATTTCACGAGTAAAGCAGCATGACCTCCAGACGAGGCAATTGAACAGAATTAGCCACAACTAATTGAAAGTCTTCCTGTTTACTTAAAGTCCTTATCTCAATCTGCTTTGGAAATGTAATAGAAAATTAATACGACTAATATAGAAGATCTTTGAGTGACAAGAGATTAAAAACAAATGTGAAAAGTCGCTCAGCTATTTTCAGGCTTTCAGAAAGCTCCCGTAATTTATGCTTTGCCCATAAAAGTTTGTCACTGAAAGTAAATTTTCTGCAGATGGCATTTCAGTGCGCGTTACTACGGAGTCAGTGGATTCATGCCACCGGACCGAGCGGGGAAAGCTCCAGTGCGAGTAAAATCACTGAAGACCAACTATCAGGGAATGAAGATAACGAAATACACAGATAAAACCGAGACCAGTTTTCCCGACACACAGATCAGTATTAACTCGATGATTATTGCACGTTTTCCGAGAAAGTCATCAGAACTTTTTTTTTTTCTCTGCCTCTCTCAAAACACTGAGTAGAGCTCGGGGGCGATTCAAGCCCAGCTGCTTATCTATCATCCTTGCCCCCGGGGCCGCAGCCCGCTCGAGGGACGCTGACCCGCTGCGGCCGCCGCCGCCCCCCCTGCTGACAGCTCGGGCCCCGGCGCTGCCCCCTCCCGCTTCGCTACCGCCACGAAACCCGCGCTTCCCCCCCAAGAAGCCCGACCGCGGACGGGACCGCGGCCTCCGTCGGGCACCTCGGCCCCCAGGCGCAGAAGATGGCGGACGGACGGGCGCGGACCGGCGCCCCCGGTGCCCCGCAGTGTCCACCGCCCCGATACTCACAGCTGCACCGCCCCCCGCGGCAGCCGCTCAGGCAGCCGACTCAGCTCCAGGCGGCTGCAGGAGACGAGGTGCCCGGCGCAGCGGCAGGGCGTGGGGCAGCGGGCGGCGGCGCCGCGGCCCCCCAGCAGCGGCGGCAGCAGCAGCAGCAGCGCCAGAAGGGCGGTGGGCGCCGTGCGAAGCCGGCGGGGCATGGCGGGCTCGGAGCCGCTGCCCGCGCTCCCGTCCCTGGAGCTCCCTCACTGACAGAACCGAGAGCGGCGCAAACTCCCGCCTCTCAGCGCGGGTGGCGGCTCCCTCTCATGCCCCGGAGCTGCCGCCAAGGGGGGAAGGCGGTGGGAGTGGGGGTGTGCTGGGGAGATGTAAAGGGAATTTAAAACGCTGTTTCACCTAGCTCAGATGCGGCTGTAACCTCCCGTGCCTGC